>LOJH01114648.1:0-12653 GCA_001685095.1 Ellobius talpinus
TCCACAGGTAGACAGACAGACAGTGTGGAAAGCACCACATGACGATGCAGACAAAGGAAGAATGCCATAGGAAAATGCAGACACACACACACGGAAGACACCACAGGAAGTTGCAGATCTATAGAGGGAATACTCCAGACTGAGACACAGACACACAGGGAAGCCCTCCCTTTGAAGACAAACACAGTGCAAAGACAGCACACTCTACAGAGGTAGAACCTGAGAGAGTAGAGCTAACACAGTTGGAAGCGAAAGACTTCCAAAGCTGCTCAGTAGCACTGGAAGCTGTCATGTGAACCTGCTAGCGTTGTGATGGGGTTATCTTGTCTCCAAATTCCGAGAAAACAAATGCATCATCATAAGCCACCTGGCTTGCGGTGTGTTGCAATAGTCTTCCTGGGAGCAGTGTGGCACCCAACTATTTCTGCAGTGAACCTCAAGTCTGTGTTGCCCTTACTTCAAGGCCAGAGTGCAGAGAGAACACGCGCATATGAACAGTATTCCTCAACTTAACATCAGCCATCCAAGCCAGAATTCCTCTCACCCTACTGGAAAACCAGAGCTCAGCTTTCTCGCCGTGATGCCTCCTGCCAGCCTGGAGCACCCACCCCACTGTGACCTCAGAAGAGTACAGTCGTCAGAGCTCTCCTCCAGCTTTCCATCCTGAGTGAAGTAAAGGAGACCTAAACTCTCTGCTAAACAGTAAGATTGGGCTCGTCCTGGGTCACATAACCTGATAGAGAAGGGTGTGGTTCTGAAAATCAAAAAGAGACCAAAAGCCACCCACTGCTCCTTCGAACCCTCCCTGTGCCTTCCCCCACCTCCTATGAAATAGAGGATCAATGCCTCCAGCTGCCCCTTGCTTACATACAAACTCATCCCCCCAAAAAACACATTTTAGAATTAGTTAAGCAGAAAGATGCCAGCACAGAAAACTGAGAAGGCAGAATACAAAGAAAAGGGGCTGACTTATGAGAAAAAAAAAATCACAAAAATCAAGGCCAAGTAACAAGGATTGTCCTAGAATTCAAAACAGCTTGGGAGAGTTTGTTTGCCAACAACCAAAACCTCAATAAAAGGACAAAACAGAGGAGACTCTGGAGAAACAGAAGAAGACAGGGGAGGAGGTGGGTACTCTGACTGTAGCCAGCATCATGCGAGCTGACCGCACATTGTATATAATTCTCTTGAGGGTCCATGGCATGCACACAATTATGCTTCACTTTGACGATGAGGAAGCAGAGCTATGAAGAGCCAAGCCTATTTGCCCAGCCATGCAGCTCACATGTGGAAGAAATATGCTCGAAACTCTAGAGATATTCTTCGGTCTTTTTGCTTTTCAGAATTCCCTGAGGTAAGGAGGGCCGAGTCTTGACATTCTGATTAATTCATATCTGCACATGAGATGAACACTCAAGAGGGTCCAACTGAAGATCACACACAGTGGTTCTGGTTAGGGTTTTTAATATAAGCAGTGGGAAAGGAGAACTTTTCCAGAAAACGACACACACACAAACCGACACACAATATGCATAATCCTCCAACACACATGAAACATTCAGTACAAACAAAAACACACAAAACCCACACACAAACATACATACACCACACATACATACACCACACACAATAGACACACACAAACACAACATACACATAAATACATACAACACACAATACACACCGCACAAACACATACAACTCACATACACAAACACACAAAACACAACACACTAACACACACAAACCCCCACACATAAACACAAAAGCACACAAGTCCACGCACACACAAAAAACGCACGCATAAACACACATAACACACACACACAACTTAGTTTTTTTCCAAACATCTTTGTTCAAGTGTGAAGAGACTAGACAATATCGCAAGGAGAGCAAATCGGCTGAGGAAGACGACAATTCTCTCTGCCTTTGAATCTATAAGTATTTGGCACAATCCTTAAAAATAGTTCCAAGCTATTTTCCCTTACCAGCTGTAAGTTAAATATTAGAAGTGAGCATCCTCATTGTGAAGACAGGCACAATGCAAGAATATAAAGCTGTCGTTTCAAAGCAGATCCTGTTCCTTCTGCAGCTGGTAACTTGGGAACAAAATCAGGAACTCGGTGCTTTTCTTCGTCTTCCATCTGTAAACCTTGTGTTGCAGTGGTTGTGATCCCACAGCCCGAAGTGAGATCTCTCTCTGTAGAAAGTTTTGAAATAAGGCTTACCTCAAGGCACGGGTGGAGTGCTGGCAGGGCCCTGGAGGCCATGAATATTCACACTACCTTCCAAGCTCTGACCCCACCCTGGGGTACTGGTCAGAATCCAGCTCATTTTCTAGAAATTTTCTAGGAATGGAGACTCAAGAGATATGACGGGAGATGAAGCCTAATATTTTACAGAACACAGTTGGTGGAACAGGTTGAATAGTGGCTCTCCCAAAGAGACGCCAGCTGCCTAGAACCTATGAACTGGACCGTGTGTAGAATGGTCTTAGCAGAAGTAATTATGGCCCTTGAGATGAGATCATTCTGGAATACCTGGGTGAGTCCCAAGCCAATCAGAATCGTCCTTCTAAAAGGTAGAGAGAAGACATTGACTCCAGGAGACAAAACAGAGGACAGAGCCAACCTCAGGCTGGCACAGTAGCTGTTTCCCCCAAACCACCAAGGAGTCCCCAGGAAAACTACCTTTCAAGGGCACACACACCAGTGACGTAGAATCCGAAGATTCCACAGCACTTCCTGGAGACCAAGCTTCTGCCGGTAGTGGGTCCTAAGGATCCTATGCCACACGCGAACCGTAGCAGTGAAACAGAAGCAGGGCACATCCTTGCTCATTCTGTGCGTTTACCAGCCAGTGGGCAGGTAACAGTTCTCCAAATCCATCACTGTCTTCATGTGACACCTTCCCCGAGTCATTGAACCTTTGTAGCCGAGGGGGAGCGTATGCACAACCTTATGGATGGGAAAACTGACAAGCAGAGAAATTGATGAGGGTGCTAGCGGTTGCAAAGAGGGATTCATCCTTCCAGACAGCAGCCCTGCCATTGCCACATTACTTTTCTACGGTTGTGCAAACAGTAACGCTGACCAGAAGTCCAACAGGGTGATGCTGGCTGGGCTAATCCTTTCTCAGGGCTGTGAGGGAAAAGGCTGTCAGTAACCATCTCTTCAGCTTGTACGCAGCCACCCTCTCAAAGAGTAGCTTTGGTTTTTTTTCTTCATTTTCTTAAACAGTGAAGTTCACCTGTGTCCAAACTTCCCTTTCTATGAGAACACAAGTAGTGTTAGATTAGAGTGTATGCTAGCGACATGTTACATTGGTTACCTCTGTAAAGACCCTGTCTCTACATATGGTCCCATCTGAAGCCATGAAGGCTGCAATTTCAGCATATGAATTTGGGGATATCACTCATGATTGTAATAACACATAGGCACCTAGANATGGATGGATGGATGGATGGATGGATGGATGGATGGATGGATTACTGTCCCTTCCCATCAGAAGTCCTGGATCACAAGGCACACCTCCACTGCTACCCTGCTCCGATTCTATGTAGATGAAGGGCTAGTACCAAACCAGCAGGTTGGGAACGGCTCCAGTAGATTTGAGCACAAACACCGTAATCAATTCCCAGTTCCGACACTTTTTTTTAATCCGTGTGACTTTTGCAAATACCTCAGCCTTTGAGGCTGCCTCTTTGCTTTTCTGATGAACATAAATATACATGCTTCCTCACTGGGCAACAAAGAGACTAAGAGCCTCCAAGGGGAACAGAGTTTACGGGAGGGTGTCAGACCTGCTCCTGTATTTAGCCACTCTCCCACTGCACATCAGTTCCCGGGCTGTGCTGATACTCACCTTCATGGGCAGCTCCAGGAACCTCCCCTCAGCTTCTCACAATGTTTTCAGATGATGACACCCTCTACTTCACCGTTACTGGGACCAGAGGCATTTCTCAGGAGTCAGCCTTGATGCAACAAGGCACTGCATGTCCAGGAGCGGGAATACCTGGTGTGGGAAGCCCTTCGGTATATGTGCCGCTTTTGTTGGTAAATGAATGAAAAAGCTGCTTTGGCCTGTGATTCACCGAGTAGAGCTAGGCAGGAAACCTGAATGCTGGGAGAAAGAAGGCAGAGTCAGTGAGATACCTTGTAGCCACCTGAGGAGACAGATGCTGAACCCTGTTGGTAGGCCACAACCTCGTGGTGATGCACAGATTAATAGAGATGGGTTAATTTAAGATGCAAGAGCTAGCTAGAAATACACTTAAGCTATTGGATGAATGGTATTGCAATTAGTATCGTTTCTGTGTGTTTAGGGTATGGGCAGCCAGGAACAAATGAACAGCCTCCGCCAACAACTTCAAGTTGCCCAAGCTATAGGACCTGGATATGCAGCAAAATTTCAAGGTTGACCTGGGCCAATGTCTGTTCCCAAAGAGATACAAATCAGGTGATTTGTACCTGTCTTCTTATGTCCCTCAAAACTACTGTGAGCTTGACAGAACACCTGTTGCTATGTTCAGGTTTTTTAGTTTGTTTTGTTTTTGTTTATTGAGACAGGGTTTCTCGGTAGCTTTGGAACCTGTCCTAGAACTAGCTCTTGTAGACCAGGCTGGCCTTAAACTCACAAAGATCTACCACCTACCTCTGTCTCCTGAGTGCTGGGATTAAAGGTGTGCGCCACCACTGCCCGGCTGCTACATTCAGCTTTGAAAGAGTGCAAGGACTTGATTGGGGCCAGTCCAAACACATTGTTCAAAAGTGGGGACAGTGCCAATGTCAAGGTGCATGGCTGTCACAGGCAACCAGTTAGCTCAGCTCCCTCGGTTGAACACATACTGACTGAGATCAAGTGAAAACTAGCAGTCCTGATGCCAGCCAACAGCATCCTGCACACAGATTCTGAGACCCTTTCTCCATAGGCAGAGCACTCATGGGAAGAAGGAGCAGATGTGTGCATATCCTAAGAGGAGTCCAGCCAAGGTCCTAGAGAAATAGGACCTGGTCCTTCAAGCCCAAGGAAACCAGCGGGCCACCACACACCAAGACAGAAGGTGCTCCCAGGCATCTGGCTGGGGTGACTGGGTAGCTCATGTGCACTCACCTGGACTGGTGAGTGCTGGGGATGAAGTCCTGGGTGACCAGGTAAAGCAATGGCAGGCTTTAAATCTCTTCTGATGACTTTACTCTCACATAAAAGGATGCGCTGGAGGAGAGATGCGCATTAGCAAGATTGGTTGTACAGCCATCTTAGTGACCCATTTCTGAAGCAATTGTAGAACTGTACGTTATTACATTAAAAGACTATGATAATTTAATCATTTCCTGTAGCATGTATTTCAAGTACCAAGATTTCATAAATATTCTGGGGAAATGTCAAAATTAAAAAAAAACTCTAAATTTTGCATTCTTCTGCTGATCACCTTCTTAAAATAGTATTTACCAGTGAAGTTGAAATGCAATATGGCTTATTTTATGCAGAGCAAATCCCCTCCTGGGGATAAACTAGGTCATCTGAGCACCACAATGGAAAATTTGTAATTTGTCTGTTATTGTTTTATTAATAATTTCATTCTCCATAGACTTTCATTAAATTATACAGCAGACTTGAAATTGCAACAAGCAACATTTTTCAGGGTATTTTCATTGACATCTTAAATTTCATTTTTCTTTACGATTATTAAAATTATACAAATGGTTTCACTTATCAGAAAACCACCATCATATGAAATAGGAACACAGAAAATGCTTCCTCAGATTTCCATGCCAAGCTTGGAGAACATCACTACATCCTGCTTCAAGGTGATGAAGGTTACCCTTGCTTCACTCCCAAGCCCAGTTCCACCGTGAGTCAGACTTTGTTTCCATGACATTGGTGAAAGGGGTCAGGCACTCAGACTCCCACCCCCAGTTCAGGAGTGTTGAACCATGCATGCTGCTGGAATTAGTGCCGCATGCCCACCCGACACTCTTAAAGCCAAACAGAAAGTCTGTATTGCTGGCTGGGGACTGCATGGGAAACTTGCCCAAATCATACCCTCCTGAGACTCTGCTCTTGCTGTCTTTATGCATAAAAACCACATCCTGGTTGACACCTCAGTTATCAAGAACACTGAGACGCATAACCATGGAAGCAAGAAAAGCAAGCTTAGTACATTTAGGAGCGTTCCTGCATCCTGGAACTACAGTCTGGGTCTAGGATGGCTCAGGTCTTTGTTCCCATTTTGACAGCCATCAGTATTGGTTGCTAAGGTCAGTACGATGCCTCTAGCTTGGCGTCCATTATGTTAAGGTCTCAGGGTCTGTTACAGCAGGAGCAGTCCAGAGTGTGGGAACCATTTCACTAGACACATACTTCTCTCTTCAGTCCCAGGACCCCAGGCACGCCCTTGAGCATGACCGGCAAAGTCCATATACAGCTTCCACCTGACAAGGAGCAGACCTCACGTGGAGAAAATGTTGGATGTGAATAAAAGGTCTAATCTGCAAAGATCTCTGTGAATCTCTGAACTAATACGCCTCTCACAGGCAATCGTTTTTAGTGTGTGTGCATGCATGCGTGTGTGTGCATGTGTGTGTGTGTATGTGTGTGCATGTGTGTGTGTTCATGCACATCAGTGTGGACAAGCATGTGTGTGTGCATGCATGCGTATATGTGTACACATGCATGTGTGTGTATGTGTGTGTTCATGCACATCAGTGTCAGCAAGAATGTGTGTGTGCATGTATGTGCTCATGTGTGTGCATGCATGCGTGTGTGTGTATTCACGTACATCAGTGTGGGCAGGCATGTGTGTGCATGTGTGCGTATGTGTGTGTGTGTTAATAGACATCAGTGTGGGCAAGCATGTGCTGCAGCACCTGCGGATACCATAGAGCAAGCTTCGGTCTCAGTCTTCCTTTCCCTGAGTTTGAGAAGAGAGCTGACTCTTTTCTTCACCTCTGAATCCCCAGGCTAGCTGGCCTGGGGTTCTGGGAAGTCTTCTGTCTCTGCCCCCCCATCTTACCACAGATGTACTGATATTACAGCTGCATGCTACCACGAACAACTTCAGTGAGTCCTGAGGCTCCAAGCTCAGAGTCTCTCATTTGCACAGCAAATGCTTTACCACGGAGCCAGCATCCCAGTCCCCGGAACATGAGTCAGTAAATATTCCTTAGCTGGATGTGGAGGTGCAGGCCTTTAATCCAACATTAGGTTTTCCAGGCCAGCCTGGTCTCCAAAGTGAGTCCCAAGACACCAGAGATACATGGAGAAAGACACTGCCTCAAAAGTAAATAAACACACACAAACAAACAAAATAAATATTGTAGCATAAATAATAAAAACCCAGAGACTGATATTGGGGTTCAACCTGAAGGTCAGAAAAGCAAAACAGCCAGCTACTGACTCTTACCTCTATCTCAGTCAGAAATGGCGATCCAGCCTCCAGGGATCTCAGAATGAAACTGTGTATGAGAGCTGTCTCCTCCTGTCTTATATTCCTCTCTGGTTCTGGGATTAAAGGCGTGCACCACTACCACCCAGTTTCTCTGGCAAACTAGTAAGGCTACTGGGATTAAAGGTGTGTGTCACCACTGCCTGGTCTGTAAGGCTAATGGGTGTGGCTGTTTTACTCTCTGATCTTCAGGTGAGCTTTATTTTTAAAATACAAATGAAACGGTACTAAAAAATATCCCTTGAATGATGACTACATGAATAATTTACAAATTATTGTCAGACACTTCCCCCAGAGTTTTCTGGGCAGCAGTTTATCTCATCACTGTGTGCAAACAACTATGTCACAAGATGGGACACCCAGTCCAGGGTGTACTCAGTGGAGACCACACCTGTCTCCATCAACCAAACTTCATTAGCCGCAAACCTCGGACTCCAGACTTCACTCTCTCCCAGCTTCGTGTTGAGGTCCCTCTCAGCCCTGAACTAACTCATGGTGAGGAACCACAACCATTTCCTCCAGGGCAGACCCTGTTCTCCACCCTCTAGGGTCTAACTCGGAAGGCATGGACCGAGCAATGACAGCCGCTCCCAAAGCAGTTCCAAAGTCTGACTTCAGCTTTAAATCACACCATGTGTGGGAAACCACCAGCCCATCTCATTGTCTCCTGTCCCATGTAAGGAAAGGGAACATTAGCCCTGCCACACCCTTGGCCATGGCCAAGTTTCCAGGGGAAAATGTAGAGGCTCAGACAGAAGCTTTTGCTGCCTTTCCATACCCCCTCCCTCCCCTTCACCACCCCCTTGATGCACATACTCAGACATGCTCGCTCTCTCCTCTGTCTCCCTCTGCCTCTCTCTCCCTGTCTCTCTCTCCTTCTGCCTCTCTCTCCCTGCCTCTCTCTCCCTGCCTCTCTCTCCTTCTGCCTCTCTCTCCCTCTGCCTCTCTCCCTGTCTCTCTCCTTCTGCCTCTCTCTCCCTGCCTCTATCTCCCTCTGCCTCTCTCTTTCTCTCCCTGTCTCTCTCTCCCTGACTCTCTTGCTCCCTCTGTCTCCCCACCCTCTCTGACACACACACACTGAATAGAGAGTAAGCAATAATTTCCAAGTGTAGAGTGATTTAAATCATGATCCAAAGAGGAAAAATATCATGACTATGAATCCACTACAGCATAATCCCTAACTCCCACACTTCATATCCCTCATCAGGGTGCACCTGCTTCTACCTGCCTTGATATTTACAGATCATCAGGTGGTTCCAGGCAGTTTAGTTGCCCTTCCAAGCCCACCGCTCTGCTAAAGAAAGAAGGGGCCCTGGCAGAGATGGGAGAGGCTATGGAATCTCTCTTGCTCTCCTGTGCCCTTGCTGTCTCCTAAAAGGTTACCTGAAGCTGGCTGTTCTCCTCCTTTGGGGATTTCTGCTCCTCTCTACAGAGACTCCCCCAGGCCTCAGGAACCACCCATATATATCAGCCATCACCCCTCCACCCTAGCGACTCCAGTACCTTCAGATCAAGAGACAGTAACGTTGGTTTGTTAGTACTGGGCTCTGGCACTATCCCTTGGGGTTTCCCCACGTGGGCTCACATCTCTGTAATCCCTTTGGCATCCCCACAGAAGATGCCAGCCTTTTACTGTCCACATGCTAGCAGATACCAGAACAGTCCAGGACCAGAGCTCCTGGCTGGAAAAGATAAAAGCACAGGCCCCCATTCGGACACAAGAAAAACCTTCAGGTAGCTTCATGAAATTATTGCAGGTCCCATGAAACCATTTGTCAATCCAGTCTTTTTCTCTCTCCCTCATATTCCCAGGCATTTTTTTCCTAAACGCAGCAAAGGAAAGTGTCTGAAAGGGAACAATACAAGTTTTGGCACCTACAGGCAAAATATATTATCATGCTTGTTTCTGTATGCCCTAAAAAAGAAGCAACANTTATTGTTCTGCAGTCTTTTTATATGGAGCAGTGGCCACAGGCACATCTTGTCTTTCATAACCACTTGCCTTGTATACGTTATTAAATGTTTAAGCATGGACTGGGATTCTATTGTATTTTTAAATTTTAATGTTCCTCAAATGATATGAAAAAGTCTCCATTTGGAGCAAAGTTAAAAGACTCCAGAGATACTGGTGGTATAGTAGTTTTAACAAAGGAACGGCAATTCTGTTGTCTCATAAACGACTGCTCTGGGTGTTGGGAATCTACATCTCTAAAAGAATGTTCAGGAGAAGTGGATGTAAATGGAGAGATCTGTGCACAGCAGAAACGGGGTGATGCACAGAGGAGGAAGAAGTTCTCTAGGGACAAGCTATATAGGACAGCTGTGCCCTGCTTTAAGACGGCCTTGTGTTTGGAAGTTCACATCTGTCTCTCCATGCACACTGCACAGCAGTGAGAGTGGACACAGCAAAAATGAGCAGAGAAGAAGCACTGTCAGCCCCTAGTGGGAGTCATCACTTCTCCAGAGAAGGGCAGATCAAACCAGCCTTGGAGCACTGGTTCGCCTCCTCTCCAAGTCCTTTTCGCTCCTGATGTCTATGCTGCTTGAACGGGCCTCACACTGGAATCACCTTGAAAATAACTGTGGCCATTGACTCTACTTGGTGTTGTCTTGACTGGTCATAGGGGCCCATAATGCACTTCCTGGATGTGGCCGAGCTATTCCCAGAGTTGATTAACATTTGAATGCAAGAGCTTAGTAATATAGTGACCCTAATCCCTGTGTATGGACATCACCTGATTGTTGGGGGATCTGGAGAGAGAGAGGCAGAGGAAAGGGAGCCTTAGCCCTTTTCACCTCCCTCTAACTTTGGGTTGAGGCATCTCATCTCACTGCCCACTTGGACTGGGATTCACACCCTGACGGCTAACTTGTTGTCAAGCATTCAGAAGTGGCACGGGTCACACCACCAGATTTCATCGATTTTAAGGTTACACATAGTGGGCAGGGGATTTCCCAGTGTCCATAATCACATGAAGCAATGTCTGTCCAATCCTCCTTCACATGTGTTAATACATAGATTGTTCTTATTTTGGTTGTATTTTTGGGAGACCCCTGACTAGGGCTGTAACTAACACAGTTGGTCCAGAATATTTGTTTAACTATGCAAAGATTTGCTACATTGTTTAACTATGTAAAGGTGTGTTGTATTTGTTTAACTATGTAAAGCGTGTTACATTTGTTTAATTATGTAAAGAAGTTGCGGTAGTTTGAATATATTTGACCCCCATAAACTCATAGGGACTATGAGGAAGTGTGGACTGGTTGGAGGAAGTGTGGTTCTGTTGGTGGGGGATGAATGACGAGAGCCTTTAATCCAGACCTTGAGGCTGGAGGACCACACCTTTAATCTGGACCACACCTTCTGTTGGAAGTGTTTCACTGTGGAGGCAGGTGGTGAGGTCTTTTTCTCCAGCTTCTCTCAGTGTGACAGCCAGTCGACTTCCTATTGCTTCTGATTGAAGATGTAGGACTCTCAGCACCAGCACCACAGCCATGCTCCCCGCTGTGATGATAATGGACTGAACCTCTGAAACTGTAAGGGAGCCACCCCAATTAAATGTTGTCCTTACAAGAGGTGCCATGGTCATATCGTCTCCTTTCAGCAATAGTAACCCTAACAAAAACAGAGTATTTCCATTTTACCTTGCTTGCCTAAGACACCTGATTGGCCTTTTAAAAAGCTGAATGGCCAAAGCATGGAGGAAATTTTGGCAGAACTTCTGAGCAGGGAGAGTAAGTGGGAGGAGAAATTTAGAGAGTGGGAGACAGAAGAAAAGAAGGAGATGCCAAAAGATGCCAGGAAGGAGCCAGACAGACAGAAAGTCATGGAGGAAGAAGGAAAACAAGACGTGCGGAATAAACGAAAGGTAAAAGCCCTGAGGCAAAATGCAGATGAATAGCAACAGGTTCAATTGAGCTATAGGAGCTAGTAGGACAAGCATAAGCTAAAGGCCAAGCTTTCATGATTAATAAAAAGTCTCTGTGTCTTTATTTGGGAGTTGATTGGTGGCCCAAAGGTGGCCAGCTATAAATGGCAGCCAATGGGGAGCCCAAATTTCCACATAGGGTCTGAGAAAGCAGAAAAGAAAGCATTTGAGCATCCAGCACACTAAGTACAAGCAGCAAGCTAAGTAAAAACACCTGTCACAGTGCAAGCCCCAACTTCCTAGAGCTGGGATGGTTAAATGCAACTCTTGGTTGAACACAGCTTCCAGTTAAACACAGCTCTTGACCAGGCCCACAGGCTTAAGGTTTGGCTCTTATGAACCCAAGGAGGGGGCAGAACCAAGCACCAGAGCCACATGGAAGGGGTCGCCTAGCTATCACTTAGCAGTTTAAGGTTTGGCTCATGTGGCCAGAGGATGTTACAGGCACACAGCAAAACAGGTGCAGACCAAAAACAAAACTTCAAACAGGTTGTAATCTGCATAAATGCTTTAAAAAGAATAAAATGGTTATAGACAGTTGTAGGAAAAAATAATTTAAAAATAATTAAGTAAAGTCTATAAAGAAAGAGCAAAGTAATATAAAAAGAATAAGCCACATAAAGGTGGTAAAATCACAGGGAATATGGATTCTTTATGGTGCTTTGTTGGCTTTAAGTCTTTTGAGTGCTGATGGGTGAACAGCAACATCTGAGAAACATGGGACTGTAAAAGGAACTGCTGAATTAAACCACCATCGATACTTTAGGGATGTCTTAACTTTAAAATGGAATTCAGAAAATATACTGTGTTGGGGTTATGCTTTTGTTTTCACTGAAAATGAAAGGCTGTGGAAAATTCAAAACTAATAGAGACCAGATTTCGTTGTGGGAGATTCCCTAAAAGTCCTGGCTACAGACAAAAACCTAGAAAAACTACAAGACAGGTGACATATGCTGGTCCCTTGACATGGGAACGGCTCTGAAACTGGATGAGGCATGATAAATCTTGCTGGTGACAGAGTCCTCATGACTTATTATTACATGCTGTTCTTTTATATGGCACGGATAGATATTTTATTATATAGTCCCAACAAACTTATAGAGTCGACAGATGTCTTTTACCTATTCAAACACAAAACAAAAATCATCTTTGGCTGGTTTGCATACAACTCACAGTTCATATTTGTGTTAATGCAGATATGTATGTTACTTTTAAAAGTCTTCAGAGCAAGGGGAACAGACACCAATGAAGCTGGGTGACCCATTTTATGATTTTTT
>LOJH01114670.1:0-11864 GCA_001685095.1 Ellobius talpinus
AGCATTTGTAGCATGAAAGTTTCTGTCCTGCTGGGTCCTACAGCACTTCAGTCCCAAAGAAACACATAGAAGCTTATATTAATTTTAAACTGTTTGGCCTATTAACTCAGGTTTATTATTAACTAGCTCTTACAATTTAAATTAACCCATAATTCTTGTCTATGATGAGCTATGTGTACCTTTCCCAATAAAGCATTCTCATCTTGCTTCTTCTGCATGTGGGTGGTGACTGCATCTCTGCCTTTAATCTTCCCAGAATTCTCTTAGTCTGGTTGCCTTGCCTAACTTCCTGCCGACTACTGACCAATCAGTGTTTTACTAATACAAATGACAAATCTTTATGGTGTACAAGATCATTATTCCACAGCAAGAAATAAATATTTGCTACTGACAAATACCACTGGGTCAATGTGTTGGTACATTTGATTTGCTAATATATTACCAAGGATTTTTACAAATATTTTTTCAAATATTTTTGCATCAATGATCATCAGAAAAATTGGCTTGTATTTTTTTTAAAACATGGTTTTGTGCATTCTTTTATTTGCTTGGATATTTTACCTGAATGTGTGTCTGTGTACTCTGTGCATGCCTGGTGATTGCTGAGGTCAGGAGAGGGCATCAGATCCCCTGGAACTGGATTTGTAGATGGTTGTGAGCTTTCTCGAGGGTGCCAGGAATCAAACTTTGGTTCTCTGGAAGAGTAGCTAGTCCTTAACCTTTGAGAAATCTCTTCATCCCCTGCCTATAGCTTCTTGTGATATTTTTCTTCTCTGGCGTGTGTATTGAGGTGGTAGCAGCTGTGACAGTTAATCTTCATTGGCCACTTGACTGAATTTACAATCACCTTGGAGACACCTTTTTGAGTGTGTCAGTGAGAGTGTTTCCAGAGAAGTTTAACTGAGGGGGGAAGACTCATTTAGGTGGCACCGACTCCTGGGCTGATGTCCTGAACTGATAAAAGAGCAATAAAGGAGAAAGCAACTGAGTACCGACATCCTTCTTGAGTATAGATGTGGTGTGATTAGTCACCGTGTTCTCCCATTGCCATGGTACCCAGTCATAGCCCCTCTTAATGATGAGTCTAAAAAACCCTTCTTTATCTGTTCAGACTTTATATTTGCATCTTACTCAGTTTGAGTGAATGACATTCTTTAGGGCTTTATCTTCCACCCCCCTACCCAGAATGCCCAATTTGTTAGCATTTAATTTACTGCTTTGGCCATAATTTCAAAAGGTATACTACCAAATACTGTAATTCAGAATGTTGAGTTCCGGCAAGCTCACTTTCCCTACCATCCAAAATCCATAAAGCCTAAAATCCTGCAAATGTACTTCTAAATACATTTATAAAACTTTTAAAAAACACATTTATATTTTAAAGGCAATTTGTTTGAGAATAAGAACACTAGAAAGTCCATCAGCTATCCACATAGGTAATAGTAACATATTCTGGAAAACATGCGCTCAGGTATAACAGTTATGAGCAGATAAACTGTAGTCCATAAAGAAATCTATAAGAGCTGGTTCCTACAATGGATACACCTATGCTCAGCTTTTGTAACTGTGCCCATCTGAAATGCTATGATTGTAACTGTACAGCTTTTTCCTCAGGGTATGGGATGACCATCTCATTATCTTCTTGAAGCAGAGTTAACCTTGGTCCTGTAGACATAGAAATGAATCAATCAAATAATACAGTGATAATTAGGTCTATGGGAATGTCAGTGGAGCTGTTAAGACTCTCCAATGGGGGGAGGTCACAAAACCCCCACCTCAGAGTCCACCCATTACTCCTTCCTCTGCCCCATGGCTGCAAGTGACCTGAGTAATGAATGATAGGTTATATTAGAAGTGGAAGTTTAACTGAAACTGGGACCCTGTAATGCTTCTTCCATGAGGTCATCATGCGTGATGAATAAGATCTTGAGGTGATGCAGCTGCACTGGGGTCACCCATGCTAAGAACTCTATAACATTATTGGTTCAACAAGTTGGATGTGGGTTGAATTTGGTCTGCCATCGGTGTCCTATTTGAGGTGAATATATATATATATGTGTGTGTGTGTGTGTGTGTGTGTGTGAGTGTGTGTGTGTATCTTCCTAGGAAATGATAATGTAATAATGAGAGACAAAGAGACAAAAAGACTGTCTTTTGAAAAGATGATCATAATCTACAATCAACCAACAATGCAACAACATACATACATTACCTAAAGAGCTGAGTGAGATATGGAAAAGTTTTATAATGTAATTACAAATACATAAAAAGGAGATCTCTTCATTTATTGAGGGAGTTTCAATTTTTTGCATATATGCACGATACTTAATACAGATTTAAAATTGTGAGCGTGAGTGTTCCTGGAGTTCAAATTATAAAAGAATGCACAAAGCAAATTAGACTCTTCTCTGAGTCTGACAGAGTTTATACCTCCACTTCTGGAAGTGATGCAAAGTTAAAGTACATATCATAGAGAAGTACAAAAAATTGTGCTGACAGTTGGACAGAAGGAAAAATGAAACAAGCTCAGCCATCCTTTTCTAAAACTGTGTCAATTTTTATTTTCATATGTAATATGTAAGTGTTCATTATATATTTTGGTATTATTGTTGCACATTAAAATTGCAAAAGATACACTTAAATCATACTTTCTTTTAAAATTGGAAATGAACCAAAAGTGACTGTGCTTCTACCTTCATGTAATCATTTTGCTCATGCTAAAATCTTAATGTGTACAATAAGAATAGAATTCAGGATCTGCATTAATGTTAGAAAGGAAAAATCACATAAACATGCAGATGTTGTTTTCTGTTTCAAAATGAAAATAGAATCTGACGACATACAAATAGTACTTCAGAGAAAGTAAATCAGGCTGAATGTATAAAACCCACAGCTTTCCATGTGTGATCAGCAAGCATTTAGGAAATACACCAGGTTGAGAGGGATTGGGGAGTGAGTGGGGAGGAGATTGTAGAGACTTCTGATAATGTGTGTGGGAAGAGGAGCGAAGGCTGGCTGAGTGTGCAAGAGAGGTAGTGCTTGTGTCTCCCTGCTCCTCACTCAAAATGTCCCTTTCAGGATGGATAGTAGAGCGCTCTTGAACACAGCTCAAAATAATGTGGCAGAGGGAGAAAGACTGATGAAGCTGGAGGCTACAGTCATCATCCAGTGAAAGCATCAAGACTAACCTTAGCAAGGTTACTTCCATAAGTGTAACATAAGATCGGATGCGTATATGTGGCTCATGGGAAGGTGTGCAGACCTGGGGTGATCAGATAAAGAAACAGTGGGAAGCAAGCTCAGTCTCTGAGCTGAGAGTGGAGTAGAGGAGGAAAGAGAAGACATGAAAGCCATAGAGTCAAAACTCAAGGTTGCCCTAGAAATCATTGACATTGATGGTTAGTTGGCATTAAATTTGTAATAAAAATATTAATTAAAAGAAAAACATTTTCCTGGCTTACTTGAAATTGTCTGGCACTATTAAACTGCTTGGGTACAGGCACAGAAAGGCTGAATTGCTTTGCATCTGTGGTAGTGAGTTGCCGGGTGGGTTTGGTGGAAGAAAATTGGGCAAGGAAATAGGTGATGTTTGCAAAGGTATAATTTAATTAATTTCACTAAGCCAGGCAAGCAGGGAAGTGACAGGGTGAAGGGTGTCTACACGGGGGAAAATATATTAAGGGCAATGGATTAACAGTCATATTAAGGCTGAAACATGTTTAAATGATGACACAAAAGTGAAGAGTAAAGTTTGGCACTTAACATAGCAGAGGGTGTGTAATTTATGGTGGTGACAAAGCCTAAATTAGTGTGGCTCTCAGAATTTGGGGTGTTGTTGAAATGACGTCTGGTCACAGAATGAGGCCCTCAAGAATCTACCACCTCTGAAGATCTTAGACTGATCTTCTATATGTATGTTGATATTACAAAAATTGTACAGGAGTTGGGGTTTTGAGCCAGGAGAAGGGTGTCACAGTTAGGTGGCTTAACCTCAAAAAATGAGAGACTTGCAAGATGATAGATGTTCAATGGAGTTGATAAAGCTACAGAAAATAATGATGACAATGTCGCCAATGTGAGGCTGGAGCAAGAACTGCTTTGTTTATGTGTGTGTCTGTATGTGTGTAGAACTCAGGGATGTCTGTTAACAAAACACACCAGATTTAAGTTCAATTAGGAGGCAATGGAATCATTCGGGAAAGAGCTTGTGGGATTATGTGATGATGCTAGCCAAGGTGTTCAGCTGCAAGGACAGCCCAAGAATCAGAGACTCAAGGGGGTGTGGCTTAGACTGAGAACTGCGTATAGCTTTAAGAGTTTTGGTGAAGTAACCAGGGAGGCTTCTACAATGATTTGAATCCTGATAGGGTTACACATTATAACATAATAGTTGGATACGAAGATTGCAGTATTTAATTTTCCCCATTAAATCATTCTTCAGTCCTCATCTGCCTATCTGATAGATAAGAAATGAAGTTTTAGGCTTGCGGGGGCAATCCCTTTCTCTTCTTGGGGCTACAGAAGACCAGGGAGTTTCTTCCCTACTCAGAAAATTGGGGAACTTTTAAACTCCGCTTCAGCATTATCGGAAACTTCTTTCACAGCTGCTTCCTCTTCTTTTAAGAGTGCAAGCTTTGGTAATGTAATATAACAGCGGACACCCCTCTCCAGAATGGGTGGCTTGAGATGAGTTCAGAATCTGACCTCCTTGCTCTTAGAGCTGCATGTAGAACTGTGGATAGGACAGACTTCCTCCAGACACGACTCTGGAGCTCTCCACCGGCACGCAAATCAGCTAACACTAAACAGTTGCCTTCACAGTCACACTGCCATGGTGCCCAGAGTAATCCTTTCCGTTCCTGCTGTTGAGTGGGTGTGAGAACTGGGCTCATCTCAAAACACATGACTAATAAGATCTGGATGGAACATGTACATCTGGTAGTGACGGGGATGATCTGACAAGAAGGCAGTGCACCCGAGACCTGGGAACAAAGCCTATGGGCCACTGCCTGGGTCTTTGTGGCTTTGGGCATGTGGGTGTCGGTGGGAAGATTTTTGGTATTTCCTGTTTCATTCAAGTGTTTCATTTCAGCATTGAGCTGAATGTTCCCTGGCAAATTTGCTAAGAAATCATTTGTGCTATAAGACTAAAGTTTTCTATTCTCTGGAAAATCCAAAGAGAGCGACTTTCAGACGGCTTTGTGTCCGTTCAGCCCGTGATCATCCCATGTACCTGTGTGCCTTTTGTTTTAGTTTCATGTAAGGACGAGCATATTTCACTGACCCCCAGAAAAAGTAGATAAAGGGCTGTATTCATGAAAGAAAATGCTATGGATGCTCCCCCAAAAAACTAAAAGTAAAATTATCATATGATATGAATATACCACACTTGTGTATATATACATATATGTATATATACATATATATCTGAAGGTTTTGAAATCATCATGCTACAGACATATACATTAATGTTTATTGTTGCACTGTTCACAATAGCCAAAGCATGGAGCTAGCCCTGATGACCATCAACAGATAAAGACAAAGTAGCTTGTTTATACTGTAGAGTCTTATTTATCTGTAAAGAAGATGAAAGTCAGGGCAGTCATAGGAAATAAATGGAACTAAAGTTCATAGTGTTAAGCAAAATAAGCCCAAATCAGAAAGACAAATATCACATATTTTTCTCACATAGGAAATCTAATTAAACTTACACACACACACACACACACACACACACACACATACAGGGTATAAGTAGAAGGGGCTCTAAAGGGAGTTAAGAGGAAGGAGCAAGAGAGAGTAATGAAATACATTTGTCATTAAAGTAAAGGATGGGGAGAAGGGAATGAGAAATAGGAGACCTTGGATGGCAGAGGCCAGTAGAAGGACTAAAAAGAAAGAAAAAACAACAGGATAATTTTATATATATATANTATATATATATATATATATATATATATATATGAAAATGTCACAGTGAAAATTATTTCTTTGTGTGCTAGCCAAAAATTAACTTGGAAGAAATAAATGCATCTCTAATCATATAATTAGATATTTAAAGGTAGTAAATGTAAGACTTTATGTGATTAAATTAAACATACCACCAAATGCACTTTGGCTTTTGCTTATATTACATATGTCATGGGATAGAAAGAAAAGCTATAAATGAAAGAGAAGTAGGGAGAGCTAGAGGAGAAGGGGGAAACAATACATTATACTCACCGTCAAATACCTATTACTCATGAAACATCGTTTTCTAAATGATTCCTATACATATGCTTTTATATTTTAAGCATGTTCTCATGTAGCTCAGACATGGCCTCAAACTGTTGTGTGGGTGAGGATGAGGTTGGCCTGCTTCTCTTGCCTGTACCTTTTTAGGTTCTGGGATTATAGGCATATTCCACTCTGCCTCTGGCTACTTGTATTCTCTGGGCTCATTTCTTTCTTTTTTTTTTTTAATTTGGCCTGTGTGGCTTAGATACTTAAATTTGAAATATGAGATATATTTTGATATCAGTAAAATGACTGGTCACTTTTTCTGCTCTATATTATGCATTTGGTTTGTATTTATTTGATTGTTAGTTCATATTCTAGTCATATGCTTGTCTATCAGAGTCATAACAGTTTCATTGAAACTAAGTGGATTAAATAACACAGATTCATTCATTATCAAGTAGTTCTGAAGGCCAGAAACCCAAAATTGTTCGTGGTTTAAAATCCTGGTGCCTGGGCTCAAAGTACTGGCAGTGCTATGTTTTATTTCTATTTTTACTTAATTATTCATTAATTTTGTTCTTATACTAGAGGGCATAGAGAAAGAAAATCCAGCTTATTGCCCTTTCTGCTTTGTGAAATCCTTCCTATTTCTTTGGTGGGTGTATCTTTCTACCTTGGAGAGTTAGCGGCATAGTCCTCTATCCTTTCTCCAGCCATACCTCTTAGTTACTATAGCCCACTGCCTTTACAGTTCACTTGGTTAGATAGGGCTCATCTGGGTATCCTGCCTGATTTCCTCAGTTCAGGGGCAATTGGTGAGCAATATTAATGGCCTCAACAACCTAAATTCTCATTGTCACCCAACATAACACCATCATGGCTTCCAGGACTAAGGATGTTGATTTTTTTTAAGGAGTGGTGATTATGCACGGGTTGTCATGCCAACCACAATTATTTCATAGGAATCAACTGCCCCATTAAGGTCTGACAGAACATCTTCGACTGTACCTACCAAAATTTGTTTATGAGATGGTTAGATAAGGGTATTGTGGTCCCATAAGTGATTTGTAATCATTTTCTGGAGAGCTTATTTCTCTTAGGCAAAATTCTATGTGTGCTTTAAAATGTCATTCTCAAGATTTCAGTCTACATGAGTTAGAGTAAACATGATTTATATCTTATATCAACAAGTGTGTTCCTTACTGTTTATCCTCTAATGAATTTGCAATTATTTTCTATGTTTAGATAGACAAGCATGTTAGGGCCAGAGAGAAGCCCCCCGAAGAAGACCAGTAGCCACGCATGCAATAACAAGAGAGCGCTTTATTAATTCCAACTTTGGGGTAGCACTTGGCGACCTCCAGAGAAGGTCACAAGCTCCTTTTAAGCGGAGTTAGGGGAATTCCAGAGAGGAGGGATTAATCTGGAAGTGATTGATGGAGTAAAGATTAGTGTGGGGGCTGATTGGTGGAAGGTCCTAATGGTTAGGGACCTTCCAGGAGCAGGGTAGGGAAAACTTTAGTTATCAGGAGATTGGGGGTGCCTGCTGAGCCAGCAAAGGGGTTTTGGGGCGTTCTGAGTCAGCAGAAGGGGCCTTGGGGTGCCTGCTGAGCTAGCTGAAGGCTATGATTTTTCTGAGGGCTGTCTAGCTATGTCCCATTTTAGTGAACCCAAAACTAAGGCTTAGATTTCTGTCAGGCTACTAGGAGAGCCTGGTTTGTGCATCCCCCCTCCCCAGCTCTCTCAAGCACATGGCAGACTTTTTTTTTTGGGAGGAGAGATACACACATCTACCTACCCCAGAAACAGAGCCCACAAAGGATTTCATCATAGTGCAACTTGGTGATCTAATGAGATCTGTTTTTCTTCAGCCACTACAGAAAGGGAGGTGAAGGGTCAGCTACAGGACCTGGGATGACTCAAAAAAGCAGCGTGTTATGGGCACGCCCACTTCTACATGAGTGATGACTCATGAAAGCTATGACCCTGGAGCACACTGGAGCACGCTGGAGCATGCCAGAGCTCGCCGGAGCATGCTTCACGATTTGTAGGCAACTCCACAGTCCTTGACTCTGTCCTCTGGTTAGAGTCTCCTCTCCCATCACCTCTTCACTGTTTTTGTAAAGTCTAGGAGTCAGAAATCTTCCTTGTTTCTGCTTTCCTAGACATTTGACCTTTGTTTATGCTCTAAGACTCTTGAACCTTCTCTTTCCTCCTGGGGGGAGTTATTCAGTAAGGGCGAAAAGGACCTACAACAGGAAGGTGATTTTGCATTCCTGGTTATCCAATGTGTCATGCTGTTAGTGGGGAAAGTACGTTGAAGAATTTATTGGGGCTGGGAAGACAGCTATCAGTAATACGCTTGGCACTTAAGCATGAGGACCTGAGTTCAATCCCCAGTACCCACCTGAAAAGCCAGCTACCCCAGGGACTATCTGAAATCCTTGGTTTAGAAAGGCAGAGACTCTTGCCTAGGGCTTGCTGGCTGCCAACCTAGCCAATATATGAGTTCCAGGTCCAGTAAGAGACCCTGTCTTCAGAAATAAGGTAGAAATTGATTGAGAAAGACAGGGGATATTGTCCTCTACATGTGCTTGCGTGTGCGCACGCGCACACACACACACTACACATCGGAATATGTGCATACACAGAGAGAGAGACAGAGATTGAGACAGAGACATATAGAGAGAGATCAAAGAGAGAAACAGTGGCAGAGACAGAGAAAGACACAGAAAATTTTTCTGTTAACACTTCAATATAAACTAATCTTCCCAAGTAGGAATGTCAATATTGGTGACATGAATTAGTGGTTTATTATTATAAATATATTATAAATAGTAATCATTATTAGTATGACATTATCTCTGGTTCAGAATTCACTTTGAGTTTTGAAAATTCTTCTGGCCCCCATCGTATCAATGTAGCAAGGTAAATGAAGATTACCTTGCCACGGTCTCTTTCCCTGCCTTCTTTTCAATTTTACATTCCTCCCAGAATGACTGGTGTAGGGGAGTCTGTTCTTTTATTTTTTAATTAAAATTATGGCATGCTACTTGACTTTTGCATTCTACCTCTAAGCAGCTCTGAGGAGTATTTTACACACCGTGAAAAATTAAACATCAGAGAGGGTAGTTAATTCTGCCCAAGGACTAATGCCAACATTCATCTCTAGCTTAGCCACCGTGAAGGATGCAATCATTTTTCCCATGCCACACACATTACAGCCCGGTGTGTATAGTCCTGGGGAATGTGTTCCTCTCATCTGCCCTGAGGTGAATGATCCGTGCTGGAGATGTTGTCGTGGAATGCTGTTTGACTGTGGACAAAGCGTTAACAAAGAGGTGAAAACCGGTGCTGTGCTCCAGTCCCACAGGTTGTGATCTTTTGTCATCAGAGTTTTAGAAAAGGTTGGACACAGAAGAGTGCACTTGAAAAAATAAGTTTTCTGTGATTACTATTTCTAAATCCACCTCTTGTTCCTGTTTCTAGATAATATCTTGGGGAGACACCAAAATTTTTCAGTCACATTTGAATTGTCTTAGAGAAAATGAACACCAAAACTTTTCCTCATATATCCAAATTCCTTGCCTTTCTTCAGCTCTACCTGGACGTTTCTTCAGCAAAGAAAAGAAAAAGTACTGATGGTCTATTGTTCATTTTCCTTTGCTTTTCACTGTATGCATGCTTGTCTGGGATGGAGAAGAGAATGTAGCCTTCCAACGTTTTCTCTAAATACTGGCTTTTCCTCTGGTTCAATTTGCTATTGCAATAACAGAATCTAGAGACTGATTGGTTTATAATGAGCAGAAATTGATTTGATTCACAGTTCTGAAAGTTGGTGAGTCCACAGTTGAAGAGCTGTATCTGCTGAGGACATTTTTTTTTATCTGTATCACAGGGAGATCTTACAATAGCATGTCAGGGATGAGAGACACAAGAGTTCTGATCTCAGCCCTGTGGAAATGAACCCAGTTCTGTTATCATGGCATTAATCCCTTTGTCATGATAGAGACTTTATGCATGAATCATCCCCTTAAAGGTCTTCTTTCTCAACACTGTCGCCTAAGGGGCCATTCAGGGCAAATATGGTAACCATGCCCTGTCTTATGGTCACTTTCTTGACTTTATGGATATGTTTCTACTGTAGATTCTACACTGGGACTTTCCCTAGCAGTTACCACACACAGCAGACCCTGTCCTCCAGCTCTCACTCCTTGAGAACATTTCTGTTCACTAATAATCAGCCGATGTGGATACAGATTAGATAATCTCACTGTTAGATGGAGTCCATTGGAGTGCTGTCTTTCTGTATTCAAATTATTCCTCAGTCTCCAGCCTTCCTTCCTCTGGGGACAATAGTCCCTGAACATAACATCTTCATGACTGATCTTTTCTCAAGAAGATTCTAGTCTAGCTACCTTCCATGGAGTCCAGTTAATACAGAGGAACTACACTGATGTCTTTAAGCTGGAACACAGACAAACCTTCTAGAACAATTCTCATGGGTGCAGCAAGGAACCAGTCTCCACTATTACGCCCTCCCCACATCTAGGGAACTGGGGTGAAGTCACTCTAAGAATTTTATAATCTCATCCTTTTTTGGACACATCTGTGTCAGAAAAGTTCCTCATTGGATTACACAAGTCAAAGGACAATAAATGTATGTCACTCTCTGCTCTTTAGGATTTTTATCTTTATTTATATATGTGGCATGAATCCATATGAATACATATATGTGCATATATATGTAAATATGTATGTATGTATGTATGTAGATATACATGCCTATGGATGTATGAAGGCCAAAGGAGGGTATCAGATGTCTACATCTATGACCCATGGCAGGGTCTCTCTTTGAACCTGGAGTTTACATCTCAGTTAGACTGAAAACCATCAAGACCCAGTAACAATACTGTCTCCATCCTGCTCAGAGCTGGGGGTTACAGACCTGCCTGGGAATCCTGGCTTTTATGTGGGCATTAGAATCTGAACTCCCTTCTTCATGATTTCACACATTAAGCTCTTCATTACTGAGTCATTTATCTAGCTCCTGCTCTTTGGAATTCTTGAGAAAACAATCGCTTTCTGTGCTTGCTTAGCCAACTCCTCCTACTCCTTTTTCTGATACAGGGTTTCTTTGTCTAGCACTGGCTGTCCTAGCCTAGAACTCACTCTGTAGAACAAGCTGGCCTCAGACTCAGAGATCTGCATGTCTCTACCTCTCTGGGATTAAAGACAAGAGCTACCACTGCTGGCTGCTTGGCCTTCTGCATGCATGAAGGAACATCAGCTGTCAAGTCTGTTTGGCCATATTAGCAAGTTCTACTAGAAAACTCAAGCAATGCCCATTCATTAATTGTGGATATTTATTATCTATAAATCTCAGCTTGAGACTCAGTCAAAACTATAAAGCATTAGTTCTCAACTTTCCTAATGTTGTGTTCCAAAGGGGCCCTGATCCTGTACCAGAAGATCCATTGGTGGGGTGAGTGTGTTCCTGACTGGTGGCAGAAGCCCCTGAAAGGGAGCACAGACATTCCTCAACCCCCTAAACTTCCTGCTCATTCTGCAGGGGCTTCTCTCCCTGGCTACTTCCTATCCCATCCCAGCTTGCACCCAGGCACCCCTTCCCTTCTTCGGGGCCA
>LOJH01114825.1:0-10961 GCA_001685095.1 Ellobius talpinus
ATAGAATAGTTATTTATTTAAAGGGGAAAACTTACAGATCACCGTCCCAGACAACAGCCCTCTGTGCAATCAGGAAAGGAGCCTAGTTGCTGGAAGCTGAACAGGAAGCCAGAGAGTGAGCGGAGGGCAGTTGCTGCTTTTTTAAAGTGAGAGAGACCACGCCCCAATGGGCTGGTATCTCAGTGGCTATTGGCTGAAGGAGCAGAAGGAGCTTCCACAACACACTTGATATCCACAGGTGCATTCATTCAGCAAGGGGATTCATGTTCCAGGTTTAGAAATGACAAAGACAGATGTACCTGTTTAGATGTCAATGGGGTGTTTCCTTCCCAAAGTCCCACCCACTTGAGAAACACCCTCTAGCTACAACATTAACCTTCCCAGGGAGTATGAACTTGGAGTCCCAGGAGGGTGGGAAAACCTGCCCGGTCCACAGACGGCAAAGCTGTGTGTGGCCAGAAGAGGATGTCTTGTCCAAAAGGAAGGGAGGCTACTAAAGTAAAGATCGCTCTGGAAGACATTGGGTATTTGTCCAATACAGGGTCAGCATCAGCAAAAATATTAAGACAAGAAGAAGTCTTCATGTACCTAGAAGTCTCCAGTTTTAGGACTCAGAGAGAAGCCATTTAAATGTAGTCTCTTTTTGCATGAGCTCCCTATATTTTTAATTTTGGCTCTTTTACCATATTTCAGTAGTGGGATTAAAGGCATGAACCACTGTTGTTGCTGGGTTTTCTTCTATTTTTAAATTTTATTTTATTTTATTTTGCTCTTTGAGGGGTCCACCACCCAGCTCCCAAATAAATGCATGGGGACTTATTTTTATTTATGAATGCCTGGCTTTAACTTAGCTTATTTCTAGCCAGATTTTCTTAAATAATGCTACCTATCTTCTGTCTCTGGGCTTTTACTTTTTTCTTCTTACTCCATGGCTGGCTATGTGGTTGTGTTCCTACCCCATGATGTCCTCCTCTCCTCCTTTTTCCACTCCTCCTCTTTCTACTCTTCCTCTTCCTCCTCTTTCTCCTCTTCCTCCTCCCCCTCCTCATCCTCTTCTATATTTATTCTCTCTGCCTGGCAGACCCACCTATCCTTTCCCCTGCCTTGCTATTGGTTGGCCATTCAGCTTTTTATTAGACCAATCAGTAGTTTTAGACAGGCAAAGAATCACAGCTTCACAGAGTTAAACAAATGCAACATAAAAGAATGTAACACATCTTCACATCATTAAGCAAATATGCCACAGCACAAAAGAAGCTCATCTTTAATATTCCGCAGCAGACCACCACCTGCATTTTACTAGTATTTTTTTAACCTTATCCTACTTAAATACTTTGTGGAGCTCAAGCGATGGTTCAACATGTAAAGGTGCTTGCCACCATGTCTGATGTCTTTAGTTCAGTCTTCAAAACATGTAGAAGGAGAAAATCAACACACACACATACTCACTTGTTTTTAACTTTTTATTTTGGATCCATATTTCCTTATTTATTTTTTAATATACATTTTAGTAGTATTTTGATTTTATCTTATTATTTTTCTTAAAGCATTCATATTTTTATTTTGTATCTCCCATTTTGACATTTACTCAATTTTGGTTACTATTTTCTCATCATTGGGAGATATTTGTTCATTTTCTTTTTCTTTTTCTAATTTATTGCTCTTTTCTCTTCCCTTTTATAACATTCTTCTCTGTGATGATATTTTGTTTGTGCTCTAACAAATAAAGCTTGCCTGAAAATCAGAGGATGGAGCTAGACAATCATAGAGATCTGGAGGTCTGTACAGATAGACAGGAGGTGATTGGCAAGGGAGAGAGAAGAATATAAGGTGGGAGGAGACAGGAGCTCAGCCCTGCTTTTGGCTCAGAAGTTGGTGAGGTAAAAGTTGGCTGTGGCTTACTCCTTTGTCTCTCTGATCTTTCAGCATGCACCCCAATACCTGGCTCTGGATTTTTATTATTAAGACCAATTAGAGCTTGTGCAACAATTGGTTCCCAACTTTCAGGCACGAATTCATGAAAAAGCCCCTTGCCTGTGGCTTTGTGGCTCTGCCTCATGCTGGAGCTGCATGTGGGGGCTCCCTCCAGAGTCACCACCCTGCTGTCTAGGTTTTTTTATTTTCTTTTTTCCCCAAGCCTCTGAGCAAGTTTGGGATTTTCCTGTTGCAGCCTTTCTAAAACAGTCTCCAGCTGCCATCCAAACTCCAGAAGCACCTAGGCTCTAAATGCCACAAGACTTACCTGCCTGAGACTGGCTGACTCTGCCACACATGCTTCTTCTGCACAACTCTGTGTGTGTTTTTCAGACAGCCGGTCCCCCCTCCCCCATGGATCACAGGCTTCTCCCAGACTCCCCATCTTCAGGCTCCACTCTCAGCTCATGGCCTCTTGATTGCCCCCATGCCAAATTCGGTTCAGTCATTTCCTGTTATTATGGAGGAAGCTCCTTCTCAGAGCAATTAAAGAACATAATGCCTATTTTAAGAAACTGTACTGCTCTGTATGATAGAAAAGCTCTCGAAGAGAAAAAATTTCAGAAAAACTGTAAAGCAAGTAGTTTTGCAAATTTTAAAAATGAACAAAGACCAAAATTAAAAATACAAATAAATGCCACTGTCATTGAAGGTCTTGTAGACACAGGTGCAGATATAACAACAATTGCACCAGAATCTTGGCATTCAAATTGGCCTCTTTAGGAGGTAACTGTTCAGCTTTTAGGGATTGGAACATTATCTCATGTAAATAGAGAGCAAGATAGGTTGAATAGGGCCAGAAGGACAGAGAGGAAAATTAAAGCCATATGTGTCTAACATAGTAATGAATTTATGGGGATGTGATTTGTTACCATAATGGAATATTCAGGTCAACATTCCTCCAATCTTAGAAACAAGCCATAAATTAATGTATGTTTCTGGAGAAAATTATTAGAGGGGAAAATATTAGAAGGTATTATAAAGAACAGTCATTGACTGTCCAGGTTCTACAAGAATGGGCCACAACAGCTGCTGATCTTTTAAAGTCACCAAAAGCCCTACCTTTAAAATGGTTGATGGACAAACCTGTATGGGTTGAGTAATGGCCTTTAACAACAGAGAAACTTAGAATAGCTCATACAGGAGCAACTAAATACTTAACATATTGAAGAATCAACCAGCCCTTGGAATTGTCTTGTATTTATTATTAAAAAGAAATCTGGAAAATGGAGAATGGTAGCAGATATAAGAACTTTTAATAAGGTGTCTCAGCCAATGACCTTACTATAGTCTGGAATTCCTTTGCCTTTTCTATTGTCTAAAGGATGGCTTTTTATAGTTATTGATTTAAAAGATTGTTTCTTCATTGTACCTCTACAAGAAAAAGACAGAGAAAAACTTGCTTTCATGGTGCCTACTTATAACAATTCTCATTCTGTTAAGAGATATCAGTGGAAAAACAACAATAATAAAACAAAAAAAATAAAAACAAAAACCAAGCTGGGCAGTGGTGGCACACACCTTTAATCTCAGTACTCAGGAGGCAGAGGCAGGCAGATCTCTGTGAGTTCGAGGCCAGCCTTGTCTACAAAGCGAGTTCCAGGGCAGGCTCCAAAGCTACAGAAAGAAACACTATCTTGAGAGAGATATCCCACAGGGAATCTTAAATAGCCCCACCCTGTGTCAATATTTTGTGTGTCAGTCATTGGAAATGATATGTAAGCAGTTTCTGCAATCTATAGTTTACCATTACATGGATGATATCTTACTAGCTGATCCAAATGTAGATACTTTAGAATATTGGAAGAGGTAAAGAAAATTTTGCCTTATCGGGGATTACAAATTGCTCCTGAAATAATACAAAGAGGAGATTCTATTAATTATTTAGGATTTAAAATAGGTCTACAAAAAATTAGACCCCTAAAGGTACAAATTAGGAGAGATCGACTGCAGACTCTTAATGACTTTCAAAGACTGGTAGGAGACATTTCCTATCTACAGCCTGCTGTTGGGGTAAACAATGATGAACTAAGTAATTTTTTTCAAAACTTTAGACAGTGACAAGTCCAGGAGAATTACCAGTTGAAGCTGAGGGAGACTTGGCTTTGATGGGAGAGAGATTACAGGATGCACATGTGGATCATTTGTATCCAGAGCTTGATTGCATTTTCATTATTTTACCCTCTAAACATTCTTCTACAGGAATATTAATTCAGAGGAAAGATATTATCACAGAATCAATCTTTTACTACATAAACAGAGTAAAAAATTAGAAACTTATGTGGAAAATGTCTCTGAGTTGATTCTAAAAGGGAAATTGAGACATTGTCAATTAACAGGAATAGACCCATTAGAAATTGTAGTGCCTTTTACTAATGATGAAATTGACAAATTATGGGAAGAAAGTAAACCTTGGCAAAGAGCTTGCAGTATTTTTTTTTGGGAGAGATTAACAACTATCCCGAAAGCAAGAGAATTCAACTTATAAAGAGAACTAACTAGATCCTTCCTTACATTGTACAGGGAACAACAATATCTGGAGCCCCTGCATTCTATACTGATGCAAATAAATCAGGAAAAGCAGGCTACAAATCAGAAAATTTAAGTAGATTGGCTAAAAGCCCTTATAGTTCTGTCCAAAAGTCAGAATTATATGCTATTCTCATGGTATTAATGGATTTTACAGAACCTCTCTTACTTATTATATTATAATATACTTACTGATTTGCAATATGCGGAAAGAATTGTTTTATATATTGAAATGGCTGAATTTATTCCAGATGATACAGAATTGACTTTATTATTTATTTAGTTACAAGAAATAATCAGGAATAGGAATCATCTCATATATATATATATGTGGGATATATCACACATATCTGATCTCATATGAGCCTGCCAGGCCCTCTAGCACGGAGAATGAGGAAATTGATCAACTATTGATTGGAAATGTGCTGGAGGTCTCAGAATTTCATAAAAACTTCATATCAATAATGAAGATTTGAAAACAGAATTTTTCCTTGGCAATAAGCCAAGGAAATTATAAGGAAATGTCCTACTTGTTCTTTATACAACCAAACTTCACTACC
This sequence comes from Ellobius talpinus, assembly GCA_001685095.1. Taxonomy (NCBI): domain Eukaryota; kingdom Metazoa; phylum Chordata; class Mammalia; order Rodentia; family Cricetidae; genus Ellobius; species Ellobius talpinus. The sequence goes on from LOJH01114825.1 coordinate 5,064, forward strand.
TGCAGGAAGTAACCCAAAGGGTACTCAACTGAATGAAATCTGGCAGACGGATGTGTTTCATTATGTAGAATCTGGAAAATTAAAATATGTACACCACACCATTGATACCTATTCAGGACTACTTGGGGTGACTGCTTTGAGTTCAGAAAAGTTTGATTTGGCAATCACACATTTGCTAGAAGTTATGGCCATCATGGGTATATCTGCACAAATTAAGACTGACAATGCTCCAGCATATGTCTCTAGTAAAATGAAATGCCTTTTTGCTTATTACAATATAAAGCATATTACTGATATACTACACAATACTATAGGGCAAGCAGTCATAGAAAGATCAAATCAAACTGTAAGAGACATGCTTAATAAACAGAAAAGGGTAATAAAGACCCCAAGAAATGGTTGCATAATGCTTTAATAACTTTAAATTTTCTAAATACTAATGAGAAAGGAACTACAATTGTGGAGAGACTTTGGATAGTAGAGAAAACTACTGAATTAAGTCAAACTATATACTTAAAGATGTGTTGACCTCAGAATGGATATGTGTTACACTGAGGAAGGGGTTTTGCTTTTGTTTCCACAGGAGAAGAAAAGCTATGGATACCATAAAAATTGATAAAGATTTGATTTGAACAAGAGACATCTCTTAATCAGAAGAGATTATAATTCATCAAACAGCATGGCCATTTAAACTAACCTATAAAACTAACAAATGCCTTTCATTTGATCAGTTGTAACTTGCCAAAAGAGATCCTCCCCAAAATTAGGGTTGGGGAAGGGTTTTGTTTCTGTCTTTTTGGGAGAAAAAGGCATCCAGCTAAGGAATCTGAAGACCACTGGACAAATGAGACATCTGANCCACAGGAGAAGAAAAGCTATGGATACCATAAAAATTGATAAAGATTTGATTTGAACAAGAGACATCTCTTAATCAGAAGAGATTATAATTCATCAAACAGCATGGCCATTTAAACTAACCTATAAAACTAACAAATGCCTTTCATTTGATCAGTTGTAACTTGCCAAAAGAGATCCTCCCCAAAATTAGGGTTGGGGAAGGGTTTTGTTTCTGTCTTTTTGGGAGAAAAAGGCATCCAGCTAAGGAATCTGAAGACCACTGGACAAATGAGACATCTGAAGAAAAAGGTCAAATCATCCAGAGAAAATATCCAAAGAAAAAGAGTAAATGTGATATTAGTATATCTCATTTCCAAAGGTTAAAATTTTATAAATCTTGCTAAACACCTGTTTATGCTGTTCTCTACAGACATATAATGCAACTGTTCTTTTTGTAGTCCCAGTTTAATAAAAATTAAAAACTGGGTTTGGAATTAAGAGTGTGGCTCTCTTTTCTCTACACCCAAGCATGCTTGTTAAAGTTAAATCCAAAATCTCTGTCTCATGTCAGAAGAGCCACCTAAAAGGGACAGAAGAAAAGAAAATATCTAAGGACTATTATATTGCTACTAATCTCATAATCCTTTGGTTTTATATTGACTCTTTAACAGCTTTTCTTAAGGTATAAGGTTTATAAGATTAATACATATTTTCAACTTTTTGTAATGATATTAATGATCATGTAGAGGACTAATTAATTCTAGAAAAAGACTTCATCTAGTTTCCTGTACATGATTTCAGCTTTGAGTCTCTATCAGGTAACTAGGAATTAAATTTTTATCCTCTGGATGTCTGGATGTACATAACAAATATTGATCCTGCTACATACGACATTTAAAATGTTTAAGTTTTCTGCAGTGATCATGCCTAACAGTGACCTTTGAAGTCTCCAAAAGGAGGATGGGGCCCCACAACAACGATTGCACCAGGACTATGATAACACCACTAAACTGTAAAACACCATTTTGGCTTTGGACTACAAACTGCTCAGGACAATTCCAAGGTGGCAACTGAGATGATCCAACCTCACAGACTGCTCTAGCCCTGCACATTCCCATTATGCAGAGATGGACAACAAATGATATAGCTCCCTCTCCCAGGACTTGGCAATTACCCAGAATTTTTCTTTTCAGGATCCCCTAAGATGCCATTGCCCCTAGACAGCAAGAAGTAATTTAAGAGCATGATGCCCACATTCCCAAGAGGTGCGATGGGTGGTTCTTGGTCTTGCATTGGGTTATGTATATTTGTCATTGTTTAGGGTGGTTGCTTACAAATTGTTATAGGTAATGGTCAGGAAAAAAGCTGAACAAAGGAGTTTAGATTCAGGGTTCTTGTTTTGAAAAGAAAAAAGAGGAATATATATATAAGATAAAATATAAAGCTACTACTCTTTATGTAAATATTGTATAAGTATTATATTATAAAATATTAGTCTACTCTGAAAAGAAAAAGGGGGACATAGAAATAGGATAAAAAGGTAGATTATTGAATCTATTTTTAAACCAAAAAAGCAACTATTAGCTTTAAATATTTTACCTTGATATGCATTTTTGTATATTGATACAAGTTTAAGGTTATTTTTGTTAGAGCATACTGTGCATACATTTCTAATCTTGTTCAAAGTATTGTACCTATATAGCTCATTTAACAATGTAATACAAATTTCTAGTTCTTGAATGTTATTATTATCAACTAATTAGGATATAAAGAAATGCAAGTTAATAATTAATAATTATAATCAAAATTATAGTCATATTATAGAAAACATAATATGTTTTCAAGGTCAAACAGATATATTTTAGATAGACAGATAGTCTTCAAACACTTCAGAGATATACAGAATATGGCATTTAATATGGTTTTAATAACATAGGTTCTTTTTTCTAATGACAATGAGACATGTCTGCTCCTGGAAGCACCAATCTACTTCAGAGAAGATGGTGGGCATCAAAGAAACTCCACATGGAGTATATTTTCTCTGTGGTAAAAGTTAGCCACTGGGTAAGAAATTGCCCTTGCCTTGACTGCTGACAGTACGCTGTCCTAATTGGACAAGCAGGACACAAAAGAAAGGACTGCTGAACTTTGCTGAGACAAGGTAGGACAGCCCTTCAGAATATCCTGCTTTACAGAAATCTGTCAGATATGCTAGGCCTGTAGGCTGAAGATGGATGCCTAAATGTTACAGAGGAACCTTGGGTGACTGTCCAGGCAACCAGCTGCTTGTCATTTCTCACATTTTTTGGAAGTTGCTTACTTGCACTTCCTGCTTACTCAGGTAATATTATTTCCTTCTTGGGTCTCTGATGGAGGTGAAGATTTTGTAGTTATAATTTTCCTTGTTACCAGATTCAGAAAAGAAATTCACTAAAGAAGTGTAAAGTATATAAAGTTGAGAGACATTAAAAGATAGTTTTGGTAATGCAAGTTAAAATAGAAAGTGAATTAGGTACACACTTTTGAACTCATCAAAATAGGATAGATATGGAGTATTTCTCTGAATTTGTCAACTGCTAATGGGCTAGGCATTGTTGATATATTTATTGCTTGTATATATTATATATATAGTTATTTTACTTATTGTATATAGTTTTTCTTATATTAGTTATAATCTTTTTTTAGACAAAATGTGAAAATGTAATATTTTGTTTGTGCTCTAACAAATAAAGCTTGTGTGAAGATCAGAGGACAGAGCTAGCCACTAGTTAACCATAGAGGTCTGGAGGTCTGTGCAGACAGACAGGTAGTGATATGGTGGGGTGGAGAGAGGAATGTAAGGCGGGAGAAGGCAGGAGCTTAGCCCTTTCTTCAGTTGAGAAGTTGCCAAGGTAAGAGATGGCTGTGACTTGCTCCTGTGTCTCTCTGATCTTTTACCATTTGCCCTGATATCTGGCTCTGGGTTTTTATTATTAAGAACTCATGAACAATTAGAACTCATGCAACACTTCTGCACTCTTTTTTGTTTTATGTTTTTTTTTTCTAGGCAGGGTTTGTCTGTATAGCTCTGTCTTTCCTGGAACTCACTCTAGACCAGGCTGGCCTTGAATTTACAGAGATCCCCCTGCCTCTGTGCTGGAATTAAAGGTGTGCACCCCTATGCCTGGCTTCAAGTTTACTTTTCATTTTTAACTTCATAGTGCAGCTCCCTTAGTTTTAGCACTTTCTGTTTTGTGGAAATTGGTGATGTATTCGTGTATGTCATGTGTTTTGGTGATATTGCCGTAATAGTTTGCTTGCCCCTGAACAGTAGTGGTGATTTAGCCCTCAAGAGTGAGCTGCTCACTATGATGTCCCAATAAAATAGGAAGAGCTATCCAAAGCAGCCAATACACAAACCACAGCATGGAAACCCAAGAATCATGAGACATCAAGGCAGTGGGACTCCTAAAAGATCACAACTCAACTACTGAACTCAGAGATACTGAAATAGATCAAATGCTCTCAAAGGGTTGCAAACAAAACTGACCAGTGACTTCAAGAGAGGACTTGAAGAGAACAGATAAATGAGCAACCAACCCAGGACCTGGAGCAGGCCAGCAACACAGAGCAGAGTCAGCAAAACAGGTAGAAAATCAACAATATGGGACCAGCAAGACGACCCAGTGGGTCAAGATACTGTTTGCCACGTTGGCCACATGTGTTTAAGTCTTGAGACCCACATAGTGGAACGAATTATCCTTTGACCTCCACACACATACTGTGGCACAACATGTGCATACACACACAAAATAGGCAAATGTAATGTCTTAGTTACTTTCAGTTGTGATCAAGGAAACTTATAAAATAAAGCTTTTAATTTGACTTATGGTTTCAGAGTGTTAGAGTCTATGATGGCTGAGCAAAGGAGTGGCTGACATCTCACATCTGATCCAAAACCATGAGGAAGTTGAGAAGGGCAGTGGTGGTGCTGGGGATGGGAGGAAGAGAGATGAGAAGACAGACACGGGGAGGGGCACAGTCTTTGGAAACTTTGACACCTGCTCCTGGTGACACACCAACAAGAGCCCTCAAGATTGAGAGACTCCGGAAATGGAGTGAGGGGAAAGGACCTGCATGTCGACCCATTGAGGCATTTAACAAGTCACATGTGAATATCTTTTCATTTTTAATAACAAACATAGGTTACTGCATGTACATGGGACAAAAGAAGTGTTATATTCAGGATAGGCTGCAGGTATTGGGAGGAAGAAGCATCAGAGGAAAGTGATGGCAGAAGATTAGAGAGGTATAGTATAGGAAGAATGTGTGGGAAAACAGGAAGGGCTCAGGATTCTGCAGTCCAGTGGATACACATATGCATCTGTGCACATATGGAATGCAGATCAAGTGACATATTACCTGGAAACCGCTTTCAATAGTAAAACCCAACATATCTTGGACCGGGGATGTAGCTTCATGGTAGAGCACTTGACGAGCATGTACAAGGTCCTGGATTCCATCCCCAGCACTGTAGCCTAAACACAGCACTGAACATCCACGCGCCAGGCTCCATGCTCCAGGCTCCACTTGTCTCAAGCACTACCTCCCTGAATACTTGCAATAGTGATATTATAGCCCCCTTTGTGGGCGAGAGCTGAAGCTCAGAGACTATGAATCCCATGCAAAGGCACATATTTAGTACCTATCGAAGGCAAACCTACACTTGTCTTGAGCAGAAGCTCACCTGCCAAGCATAGTCCGTGGTTCCCTGGTTGGCCACTGCAGGTGAGCTGGACCTGAACACAGCTATTATCCTTAATCTAGTCTCTGATTTCTCCATTGTCAGCAGACCCGAGCTAGACCCATGTGTCTCTTCTTGCAGGTGGCTGAAGACCTTGTCAATTACTCTGACGTGGACTGGCTATTAAGAGAAGTTAGGTTAGGCACAGGAGAGGTGGGTGACAGAGGTGTTTGTTCAAAGCCAAGGGCACGGGCTTACTAATTACTGTCCTGGAACTGTTAAAGGTTGTAGTGCAAGGGGAGCAGGCCTGCTTTTCGTCCCGCCCAGCTCCCGCACGG
>LOJH01114845.1:4832-15968 GCA_001685095.1 Ellobius talpinus
CATCCATCCATCCATCCATCCATCCATCCATCCATCCATCCAACCATCCATCCAACCATCCATCCATCCATCCATCCATCCATAGCATCAAGTGTCCGGGCCATGGTCTCCTAATAAAAGACCATGCCTGTGAGCAGGAAGGACAAAGATCAGAAAGGGAGTATAGGGCATGAAGGGGGATTTAGGAGGTGGCAAGGTAGAGATGGAGAGAAGAGAGGAAGTGCAAAAAGTGGAGGTGCCCTACTGAGTACAAGGACTTTCTCTCGGTTACTCTATGTGGTCAGCAAGCCAGACCCCCAGGGTAGGCCATTAGGAGTGCCATTTCCCCACAGATCACCATCTACATAGTGGAACCAATATGGAAACCCAAGGGCTAGACTTGGACACTTCTCTTTGGACAGATTTCTGTGAGTCCAAACAGCCTCGTCTACAGAGTGAGTTCCAGGACAGCCAAGGCTACAAAAAGCAACCCTGTCTCAATATCCCCCCAAAAGTGTTTTAGAGACGGTTGGAGCTGGGGGTGCTCTTTGTGCCCACACTGTCAGGGTCACTAAACTGTTATGGAAACCACCTTGGCAATCCCCCCCTTTGGCCTTGGCCATTCGGAAGAGGCTGGACAGCCATTCTGGTCTATTCTATTACAAGTGAGTCATGAAGTTCATCCCCCACCCCATTCCAGAGAGCAGAATTAAGCTACAGCTCTTAAAATTTGTGTGAGTTGGTTCTCTCATACCATGTACATTCCAGGGATCAAATTCAGGCCAACAGGCTTGTAAGAAAGCATCTTAACTTGTTGAGCCATCTTGTTGGCATTAAAATAATTCATTAAGACACATGTAAAACTTCTGTATCAGGTTCCATGAATGAGTTAGTTAGAAGAAATAATACTTGAAGCTAATGTGTTACTTTTCTGTTGCTGTCTGTGGTGGTTTGAATAAGAGTTGCCCCCATCGAGCCATCTATTTGAATGCTTAGTCATTTGGGAAAGATTAAGTATGGCCTTGTTGGAAGAAGTGTGTCCCTGGGAGTGGACTTTGAGGTTTCAAAAGTCCGGGACAGGCCCAGTGGCTCTTTCTCTTCCTGCTTCCTTTAGATCTGGATGCAGAACTCTCAGAAAATTCTCTAGCACCATCGTCTGTCTGCGTGCCACCAACGCTCCCCTCCATGATGATGACGGAGTAAATCTGTGACACTGGAAGGATGTCACAGTTAAATGCTTTCTTTCGTGAGAGCTGATGTAGTCTTGGTGTCTCATCACAGCAATAGAGCACTGACTAAGGCACTATAAAATGCACTGACCAAAAACAATTGATGGGAGAAAAGAGTTCATTGTGGCTTATGGTTCCAGAGGGGTAAGAGCCCATCATCGTTGTAAAGCATGATGACAGGAGCAGGAAGTTGAGATCTCTCATATTTAACAGCAATCATGAAGCAGAGAAAATGAATTGGAAGCAGCATGAAGCTTTTAATCTCAATGCCCACTACTAACAACATAGCTCCTTTAGCAATACTCCACCACCAAAACCTCCCCAAACAGTGACACCAATTAGGAACCTAGTATTCAAATACGAGAGCCTATGGGGAACATTTTTCATTTAAATCATCATAACCAGTTAATGGGCTCCTGCAATTGTACAGGCCCAACTGTTCTTGTTAAATTTAAATCACAGGTAGGCATGGTGACTCAGATTGGTATTAATACTTGAGAGACAGAGATAGGAGATGAGAGACAGAGGTAGGAGATGATAGCTGATAGCTCATGGTCAGCATGGTCTATATAATGAGTTCCAGACAAGACAGGGCTTCAAAGCATGTCTGTTGAAAACAACAACTAACCAACCAACCAATGATATAATAAATAAAACATCAATTCAGCCTGTGTTAGCTTTTTTTTTCCTTCAAGAGAATGGCCTCTATAGGATCATATATTTGAATGCTTGGTCTCCAGCTGCTGGAATTGTTTGGGAAGGATTAGGAGGTATGCCTTGTTAGAGGAGGTGTGCCACTGGGGTTGTGGGCTTTGAGGTTTCAAGGGCTCAGAGTACCCTATGCCCACTGCTTGTGGATCAGTTATACGAACTCTCAGTTGCTGCTCCAGCCACATGTACCATACCTTCAATCTGCCATCATAGACTCAAGTCCTCTAGAACCACAAATCCAACTAAACTCTTTCTTTTATATGTTGCCTTGGTCATTGTGTTTTGTCACAGCAGTAGGAAGTGACAGGTCTGACCATGATGTTTTAAGGGGGCATGTGGAAGACTTTGGGACTTTGGGCTAGGAAAGTGGTTGAATGCAGGAAGTGAGATTTAATGGGCCATTAACTAACAGGAGCTTGGAAGACAGTAGTGCTGAGAGAAATGTAAATTATGGAGGCCCAGCTTATGAGGTCTCAGAGGGGAACAGCATTAGAAACTGAACTAGAGACCATTTATTATTGTGATATTTTGGCAAAGAATGTGGCTGCTTTTTGCCATCGTCCTAAGAATATGCCTTAAGCTCATTTGAAAATTTTTAGATTAATTTTGTTGGCAGAGGAGATCTCAAGACAGCTTAATATTGACTCTGTTGCATGGTTATTAGCAATCCCTCTTGAAGAGTTCTATGGTTAAAAAGAACAATTGGGGCCAAAAGAAACACAAAATATACAGTTTGAGGAAACTGAATATTGGAACTAAGACTTGTGCTGAAAAAGATAGGAAGAATACTGATTCAAAATGGAATAAAGGGAGTGGTGACCTCAGGACAAAACCCCGTCCAGCTGTGAAAGGAAAAAGGCTGAGGAATTTTTGTTCTTACAACAAATCAAATGTTATACAAAAATAATTCAATAATGCGGCCAAGATCTACCCCAACCAGGCAGCCAGACTTGGCAGCATTTGTCATGTGGTTTGTGGTTCTGACTTTACAGTATGAAGGATGCATGCAAGAAGAGGTTGTAGAATCTTCTGTGGTTAAGGAAAGCAGCTGAGGCAGGCCAGGTGTTTGGCAGTGGAGTCCCTACATGGGGGCCCTGAGAAGCCATTCAGTGAAACTGTGAAGGTGAAGCCTGGAAGTTAGAGATCTTAAGAACTTGGAGATTCCAGAGCTGTGAGACAGATGCCAAGGAGAGTTACAGACAGGGAGTGGAATCAGCCCAAGAGAGATAAATATGTTGTAGGCAGCAAAGCTGGAAAAGTTGAGCCACCTAAGCCATGTGACATCAGACATGGAGCAACAGGATTTAGGATTTGCCCTGTTAGGTTTAGATCTTGCTTTGGTCAGCTCATTATCCCCCAATTCCTCCTTTTTTGGAACGGTAGTGTATATTCTTTGATATTGTATGTTGCAAGCATGCAATTTGCATTTTGATTTAGTAGGCGTTTGTAGTTAAGAGAATACTTTGAGTCTCAGAAGGGATTTTGAACTTTGTGTCTTTAAATGGTATTGAGACTGAAAGATTCTGAGAACTTCTGAAGTTCGACTTTGCATTATAAAATGGCCATGAGCCTATGGGGGTCACGGAGTGGAATGTGGTGGGTTTGAATGAGAATGTTCCCATGGGCCCATGTGTTTGAATATTTGGTCCCCAGTTAGTAGAACTGTTTGGCAAGGATGAGGAGGTGTGTCCTTGTGTGTCACTTGGGTGGAAAAGCCCATACCATTCCTAGTGTGTTCTCTGCTTCCTGCTTGTGGAGCAATATGTGAGCTTCAGCTGCTTTTCCATACCTTCACTCTGCCATCATAGACTCGAATGCTCTGAAACTGTATGCACAATTAAACTCCTTTATAAGGCAGTCGTGGTATTTTTTTCCAATACAGAAGCTCTTTATTGTTTTCTTTTTATTGTTTTTATTGAACTATATATTTTTCTCCACTCCAGTCATGGTATTTTGTCACAACAATAGAAACTTAACCAAGACACATCTTTTGCCTTCAACTGTGGTAGATAACCTCGGGCAGACCAACTTTCTGTAGGCAACAACTATGACAAAATACTAGAAATAAAACTCCCTGACAGTACAAGAGACAGAGCAATAGAGACAGAAATATCAACTCCCTGTCTATTTCCCATTTTATGTGGATTTTTAAGATTGCTTTTACTCTCTAAGACTTTGTTATTTTTAAACTATTTATTTCTTTCCACGATTCTCTATACCCATTTTCTTTTCTTTCTTAAGCCTATGCCACTGTTAAACACCCTGGAACCTATTTGGAGGTTTTTTTTGATTTGGACCTCTTTTACTGCATATCGCTAGTCTTTTTTTGACCTTTGTGAGGAAACTTAAAACTGCTAAGCTACAGGTGGGTCCTCCATGCGGCTTTATCAGCTGGCTTTACCTACTTCTTGGTTTGTGAAAGCTGAGCCTAAATCTGGCAGCCCAGTCACAAGTGCATGACCAGAAACTGCATTTGATCCCCAGATCTCTAGAAGGCTGATGGTTGCACTGTGACAGGTTTTTACTTAGTTTTTTGTTTGTTTGTTTGTTTCTACTTAGTGTGGGAAAAAGCTGTTTAAGTGCTCTGCTGTAAGGCAGAGTTTCTTTTTCTCTTTGTTTCTTTTGTTTTTTGAGACAGGATATCTAAGACGGAGTTTCTTAAAGGGGCTGTATTCGTTTTTTTTTTCTTTACCAGTTTTCTCAGCCCTAAGTGGAAATTTGGGCCCACGTTGAAACGCTGAAATGTAGTTGGTTGTTTTTACTCTTTACTCTTTTGGGGGAAATCTCCCACCTAGTTCCCAAATAAATCACACAGAGACTTATTCTTACTTATGAATGTCTGGCTTTAGCTTGCCTTGTTTCTAGTCAGATTTTCCTAAATTATCCTATCTATTTTTCATCTCTGGGCTTTTAACTTTTCCTATTTCTCTATACCTTTCTTTACTTCTTAGTATGTGCCTTGCTGTGAAGCTGGATGGCTGGCCCCTGTAGTCTTCCTCTCCTCCTCTTTCTTGCTCCTTGATCTCTTCTTCCCAGATTTCACCTCCTATTTATTCTCTCTGCCTGCCAGCCCCACCTATCCTTTCTCCTGCCTTGCCATTGGCTGTTCAGTACTTCATTAGCTCAATCAGTTGTTTGAGACAGGTAAAGTAACACAGTTTCACAGAGTTAAACAAATGCAACATAAAAGAATGCAACACATTTTTGCATCACTAAACTAATATTCCACAGCATAAGTCAATGTAACACATCTTAGAATAATATTTCACAACAATGGTCCTGGTGTCTCTTAACTGANCTCTGCCTGCCAGCCCCACCTATCCTTTCTCCTGCCTTGCCATTGGCTGTTCAGTACTTCATTAGCTCAATCAGTTGTTTGAGACAGGTAAAGTAACACAGTTTCACAGAGTTAAACAAATGCAACATAAAAGAATGCAACACATTTTTGCATCACTAAACTAATATTCCACAGCATAAGTCAATGTAACACATCTTAGAATAATATTTCACAACAATGGTCCTGGTGTCTCTTAACTGAGGTCACCTCAGTGACCTTACATGGAATCAACATCAAGCCTCATCAGTCTCCATAGCTGAACTTTGTGTATATACATGTTTTTAGGGAGACTCACAAAAAAATTAGTCAAATGAAATTGGAAGAAGGGAAAGTGAAAACAGGAAGATAAACCCATTTCAGAAGATTCACAACACATGAAAAAGAAACAAAGATTGTGGCACAACTGCCAACTATGACCCAGTCCTAATCTCTCAATGTAATAAAAAAAATCACAGAAGTAGCGGAAATGTCTGAGAAAGAATTCAGTCCTTTTTAAAAAGAATTAAGAACCGTATAGAAAATTTAAACAAGAAAATGAATGAACTAAGGAAATCTATCCAAGACCTGAATGAGATCTTTGTGAAATTGAATTAAACAGCATTTTGTTGCTGTTGTTTTTTGAGACAGGGTTTCTCTGTGTTACAGTCCTAACTGTCCTGAAACTCGCTCTGCAGACCAGGCTGGCCTCGAACTCATAGAGATCCCCCTGCCTCTGCATCCTGAGTGCTGGGATTAAAGGTGTGTGCCACCACTGCCTGGAAAAAGTTAACAAACTTGAGGAAAAAGAGTTTAAAGGAAAAATTAGGCAAGAAAACCAAAATATTTTAAAAGTTCTGAACAGAAACTCAGGAAATGAAGTAAATGGCTAATCAAATAAAACCATACTGGAAAACTTTGTGGACACATAAGACCATGGAGAAAAACAAATTTCAGGATGGAGGACTTAGTGAAGACATAATACAAACAGTAAAGATAAAAGTTAAACATGAACAATATTTCTAATAAGTCTGGGATGCATTCAAGCGACTAAATCTGTGAATTCATGGTGTAGAAGATGCTCAGAGAAAATACAAAGAAATAGACAGATTACCTAGAGAAACTGCAGCAGAAAACTCCCCAAATCTAGAGAATGAAGTATAAATACAAATACAAAGGCATTCATAATCCCACCAGACCTTATCAAAGAAGAAACTCTATGACACACCAAGGTCAAAATGCCAAAAATATAAAGTAAATAATAATACTAAAAGAAGTATGAGAAAAATGAAATTTGAAAGTTTCTCCACAGCAAAGGAAACTTTGGCAGTTATATTTCAGACAAGAGCTAATATCCAGAATTTGAAAAGAATGGCAAAATTAAACATACAAACAGGTACCCTGGCAATTAAAAATTTGACTAGTGAAAGGAATAAACTGTTCTATAAATGCCCAATAAGTGATTTTAAAAAGTGTTCTATGTCCCTAGCCATTAGTGATATACAAATTAAAACCACTTTGAAATTTCACCTCACCCCAGTCAGAATAGTTGTCACAAAGAAATCTGAGAACAAATTCTTGTGAGGATGGGGTGGGGGAGGAACTTTTATTCACTACTGATAGGTGTGCAAACTAGTGCAGCTATTATGTAAATCAGTATATTAGTTTTATTAAAACATTAAAAAATATAACTACCATATGACATAGCTATGCCACTCCTGGACATGTATACAAAGGACTCCATATCATATAGAGATGCTTACATAGAGATAGTGATACTTACATATCCATGTTTATTGGTGCTCTATCCATCATAGCAAGGAAAAGGAAACAATCTAGATGGCCATAAACAGATGAATGTATATACAATTGAATTTTATACCTCTGTAAAAAAAATAAAAGTTTCAGGCAAATAGCTGGATTAGGTAAGTATAATAAGTTATGTGACTCAAACTTAGAATTAAAAACTGTATTTTCTCTCATATTTAGTACCTAAACTGTACTATATCCATGTAACATATAAAGGTAATGTGTAAATGTAGGTAAAACCTAAAAACAACAACAACTAGAAAGTAGACCATCTGAGGATAAAAATAGCTGATAAGAAGGATGAGGCATGGGCCATAAAAGAGGAAAAGAGACTAAGAGGAGGTTATAAGGATGGATTTGAGTAGCTAGAGGGAGAATCTACTAAAACACACTAGTGTTAAAAATTTCATAATGATATGTAATACCTTCTATGCTAGTTTACAAAGTAAGAAATATTTAAATATATATTTTTATGGACGTAAATTATGCTTATAATGATTTCAAAAAAAATTTCAGCAGAGAAAAAGTATTGAAAAGGACCAGCTATGAGTTAGGTATAGTGGCATATGCCTGTAAACTCAGTACTCCAAAGGCCAAGGTAGAAGGATTGCAGCAATTCTGTGGCCAGGCTGGGCTACATAGTGAGTTACAGGACATCTTAAGGCTATACACTGAGAGTATTTCTAAAACAATCCATCCTGTCAAAGATAAAAGAATTAATTATGAATCCAGAATTGAAAAAAGCATAGTGTAATTTTCACCTGATTATTCTAAAAAGATTGTAGATTACAGAAAAAGGGATAAAATTTCCTGAACATAGATGTAGAGAAATTATCCATTCTGGAAATCTGAGAGGATAAGAGATTTTTAAAAAGATAAGAAAATAAAAGAAAAAAGAAAGAAATTTAAAAAATAGGCCTGTGATGTTCTGTGTGAGACATAAGGTCTAATAAATGTGTACAAAGAATCCAAGGAGAGAGGAAAGAGCCCTGGATAAATAAAATTCTTCAAGAAAAGTAGGCCAGATCCGATGTAAATCCAGCTACTCTGGAGTTGAGGCAGAAGGATCCAAAGTTTGGTAAGGGTGGGGAAAAGAAACCTTAAAGGTTTTGGTCTCTAAGAGAGTCAAAAGTTTCCAGTGGGGTGATAGTAAGAGATGCACAATAACACAGCACACAAACAGTAAGTAAAAGAAAATGGAAACAACTCGTCCCCATTCCTGTGACCCTGAGAACTGAACCCAGGATCTGTGCCCATGAGCTCTACCTACATTCATTTTCTTTTTCTTCCTTATTTCATCCACTTTTCTAAATTGTACAATCTAGCTTTGACTAATTGAGCCTAGCCTCCTCAGCACCTAGAATTGTAGATTTGCACCATCGTGCCTGGCAAGGATTAACTTGTTATTCCTTTTTGGTTTTTACAGATAGAGTCACATAGCTGAAGCTGGCCTCAAACTCTTTGTGTAGCTGAGAATGACCCTGAACTCCTGATCTACCTCCCTCTACTTCCATGGCCAGTGTCCACAGCCACTCCTGGGTTTGTGCTCAAACCTGGGGCTTCATGAGAGTCCCATCTAAACATCGTGCTAATAATAGAAATAAAGACTAAAAATTATCAGCTAAGGGGGCACATGCCTTGTAATCCCAGCACTCGGAAGGCAGAGTCAAGCAGATTTCAGTGAGTTTAGGCCCAGCCTGGTCTACAAAGCGATTTTCAGGACAACTGACACTACACAGAAAAAAACATGTCTTTAAAAACAAAAACAAACCAACAAACCAAAATCCCCCAAAAAACTATCAGCTAAGATTAAACTTCACCATGATTTGTGGGTAAATTTATTAAGAACACATAAAATTCATGTTTTTCAACTAAATAAGAAAGCTTCAAAATCGATTACAGAAAAGTCAGCCTCTTTACACCTCTGTCTAAAGGACTGGAGGAAGGGCCAATGAGCATGTTTATTACTTCTGCACATTTCAAGCTTTGCCGGGTCAAGCCTTCACGTGGGTGGATATGCTCCCTGTTACCACTGGCTCCGCCCCCGAGAGCTGTTGATCCAATCATTTGCCATAGAGTGGTCCACAATTTTCTTCAAGATACAGAGGGGGTTTATGGGAGAAACAAGGGATTCTGGGAGTTCGTCAGGTGATTGAGAGCTTAACCATCTGATCACTTGCTCCGCTCCCCGCTCCCCTGCCGAGGTGACTGGACATTCTCGCTTGGGACTCCCGAGGAGAACAAAGTCAGGGAAAATCAACAGTTAGGTAGGGACATTGGTTGGTCTAGACACTAGTTGCCTCTGGCGCCCAGGCAGGGTGCTCTGGGGCTGCCACGGTAGGGTATGGCGAGGGTGTGTCACGGGCCTTGTTGGACTGGCCTGAACAAGGTCAGGCCTAGTCTAGTCCCTTGTGGCCACAGGAAGGATGAAGAGAGGTTGCTTGGGTATAGGATACAGAAGGCTGTGGGGTGCTAGGCTCTGTCTGCAGACTCTGAGGGAGAGGTCAGACGGGAGCCATTGGGTGCAGGCAGTCACGCAGAGAGAGTGATGAGGTGCCATACTCTAGGCCTTAGGGTGCTCAGTATGTCAGGCTGCATGGGACTGGGCCCTGGTATGTGTGTGCGTGTTCACGTGCCGGCATGTTGCGTGTGTGCATGTGTGTGTTACCTGCTTGCCTGCCCGCATGTGAATGCCTAGCTATGGAAGGAGGGGTGTGGTATGATGGTGAAAGGCCGAGCCCCTGAACAAATGGTGCTCACACAGCGCAGACGCCTCACTGTGGAGTACACGTGCGTGCCCATTTGTTCTTTGGCGGGAAAACATCTGTTGGGTCTCTTTGAGGCAGGGAGGGTTGCCTTTGGTGCACAACATGGCGGCCAACCTCAGCACAGAGGAAAGGGAGAGGGGAGGAGCGACAGTCCTGACGGGAGATGGGGCAATATTTTACCCCTGGTGAGCCAACTCTCAGTGGTGGGGGACGCCTTAGGGTTCTGGAGCACCCTGATTCTGAGAGTGTTAGGAGAGACTTCTGGTGAAGAAAAGAAACCTGCTGGCTCGGGATGGGGCAAAAGTCTATGGCTTTTTGGAGGCCAAAGGAGACCAAGAATATGTAAGAGTTGGAGGCACCCTGCCATCTAGCCTAGAGAAACTTACTGCTGACTGAGTGAGCTTGTGTGTTGCCATAAGCCAGAACCTTGTGAGTGGCAGGTGGGCAACGGTGTGAGGCAGATCAGAAGAAATGGTCACTGCTTGAGGGTGGAAGGCATACAGAAGACAAGGCTAAGTGGCTTCCTGGGATGAATGTGAGACCCTTAGCTGCTGTACTTGGACTGGTGGGTGAAGATGGAATGGTGCCTCTATGGGCTGGTGCTGTGCATTTGGAATCAGAAAGGCTTGACAATCCCACAGATCCCCTATGGGGGATGTAGCAGCCATGTGAATTGCAGTGCTGTACATTGTACAATTTCCTAAATAGACCATAAATTGAGCAACAAAGTTTTTTTCTGAAAATATCTTTACAGGTAACAAGCAGTAACGTGGGCTTGTACTCACAGATATTGAAGAGGCCAAGGCAAGAGGATCATTTGAAGCTAGGAATTCTATCCTGAGAAAATACCAAGCATTTAAAAGTATTGTATTTTAGTATGTAATCTTTTAAAACTATGGTGAAATTCTTTCTGAAATTAATACTGTGTAACTTTTTGGTAGTGTTGACAATAGAACAGCTGGAAAGATGTTAATGGCTAAATATTTGGAATCCTGTGGGTCAAAAAAGTATGATTTGCCTTATATGTTGGAGATAAATTTAATTACCAGGAAATATTTCAAATTCAATAATAAAAAGCACGACTTGCCAAAATTAAGAGGGCAAATAAAGAAGGGAGCAGCAGAAAATTGTTTTAGACATTTTTTTTATTAGGAAAGAAACAAATATAGGCTGAGAAGGTGACTGAGAAGGTAAAGGCTCCTGACAGCTGGACTTTGATTGCCCAGGCTGACCAGGTGGAAGTGTAGGAATTCCTGAAACTTGTTTTTTTTTCATTTATTTATTAAAAATTTCCACCTCCTCCCATCCTCCCATTTCCCTCCCACTC
>LOJH01115094.1:0-11253 GCA_001685095.1 Ellobius talpinus
CTTCTCCCTTCTCTCTCCCCATCTCCCCTTACCCCCACCCCACCCCCACCCCAATGCTCCCAACTTTCAAATTACCTCTATTAGATAAAATCCCCAATGCTAAGACCACTGCTCAAGCCTTTTAGGCTGATGTTTTTGTTTTTCACCAGACATGTAAATATGTGTCTCTCTGTGTGTAGTGTCTCTATTTCTTTGTTTCAGAAAATTTCACATATGCATACATTATACCTCAGTCATATAAATCCCCAACAGTTTCCTATATCTCCCTCTAATAGTTTACTATCTAAACTATTTCCTATCTACCTCACAATTTCATGTATTTTTTAGTAATCAATTAAGTTAGTTGTTGCTGCTCAAACATGTATGTATGAACATTTATCCACTGGTAAAAGGATGACCTACCAATGACTACCCACACACAAAAAAGTAACTGTATCTCTATAAGCAGTCATTTACCACCCTCAGTTCCTCAGCTAGCAGTGCAACATCAAGATCCTATTTTCTCTTCTTCCCAGAATGTTTAACTCACGTAGTCTTGTGTGAGACTTATGCAGATAACCATAGCTCCAATGAGTTCATGCATATAGCAGCCATGCCCTGTCCTTAGGCTAGATTTTCAAAGCATTCTCAGTCCTCTGGCTATTACATTCTCTTTATACTATCTTATTATTCACTAAGCCTCAGGAAGAGATGAGAAACATGTACCATCTATAACTGAGGACTACACTCACTTAATCTTAGCATTTTTGAACAGTTTTGAGTCTGAATTAATAACTGTCCTTTGCAAGTAAAAAAAAACTGCTGAGAGCAGTTCTAATCTATGCATTTGAACACAAATTCTTAGAAAGCAATTTGACAATATGACCATTTAGAAAAACAACATTTGTAGGTTGTCCAGTAAGACTTGTGGCTTCCTGTCTTTGGACAATATCAATGTTTATAATACCAGGTATAAACACTCTTCTATGGAGCAGCCCTCATATCTAATGATGTTTTATTGAATCAACATCTCAGGTAGCTCAAGCTGACCTTGATCTCACCATGTAGACAAAGATGGCCTTGAACTTCTCATCTATACCTCAGTCAACCTGTGTATATAAGCATGTGATGCTATTCTTTCCCAACAATACTAACTTTATATTGTCACTTTGTAAAACAGTCATTCTGATATTACTTCAATGGTTGTTATATTGGTTGGAGGAGTTGTCAATTTGCATTATACCGTATATACAACTCAATGGCATTTTCATTTTTGAGATGTATATCACTATCTTCATCACATTATTTATTATATTTAGAATATAATTTTGATGAATCTTATGTTATATCTTTATTTTAGCATAAAACTCATAAAATGAGATACTTTGGTTTTATGATAGTACTTTGAGTTCCCTCAGCTGTGTGAGTCTATTAACTTTTACTATTGATTTTTTTTTGTTTTGTGGTGTATAGAAACAAATTAAATTATTATGATTCCTTATTCTGTAAATTTTTTATGGTATACTAAATGTAATAGTTGTAGAATTAGTAATAACAAGACTGGAAAACAAAATAACACAATACGCCAAAATTTCTGAAAACAAATAATCCAATATTTGCTTAATTTCCCTTGTATTCTGTATGTCCAAATGTTTATTTTTCACTTGAGAAATATATTTTTAATCTTATGTGTTAATTGGATATTCAAGATGTGAAAATAGGTAATGACACTTTCCTTTGATCTTTAGATAATTCCTATGTGAATTAATACAACATATGTGAAAAATCCTATTTTTTATTTAAAAAACAAAAAAACTATCTTTTTTCATTTTACATGCCAAACTCAGTTCCCACTCTCTCCCCTCCTCATTTTCCCTCCATCTTCTCCTGCACCCCACCACCATCCACTCCACAGATAGGGTAAGGCACATTGCTTTGAGGAAGGACCAAGGCCCTCCATAATATATCTAATCCGAGCAAGGCATTGCTCCAAAGAGAATGAGTTCCTAAGAGCCAGTACAAGCAGTAGGGATAAATCCTAGTCTCACTGCCAGTGGCTCTGATGTCTGCCCCAGACATATAACTGTCACCCACATTCTGAGGGCCTAGTTTGGTCCTACACTGTTTTCTTTCCTGTCTGTCTGGATTTGGTGAACTCCCATTGTCTCAGGTAAACTTTGTACTGAGTATCCCCTTCATGGTATTAACTGCTTTGATCATATTCTCATTTCTCCCACTCTTTGACTGGACTTTGGGGGCTCAGTCCAGTGCTCTGCTGTGGCTCTCTGCCTCTGTTTCCATCAGTTGCTGGATGAAGGTTCTATGGTGACATTAAGAGAGTCATTATTGTGACTTCAAGGCAGGACTAGTTTGGGCACCCTCTCCACTATTGCTTCAGGTCTTAAGAGGGGTCATCCTTGTGGATTCCTGGGAATTTCTCTAGTGCCAGATTTTTTGCTAGGCCCATAATGACTCCCTCAGTCAAGATATCTCTTTCCTTTCTCTCTATCTCTGTCCTTCCTCCACTTTGACTATCCCATTCCCTCAAATTCTCCCCTTTCCCTTATTTCCTCCTTCTCCCTTTCTGACCTTCTTTTTGCCCTGACCTCCAGGCTCCCACCATACTGATTTCCAGAGTGGTTGTACAAAGTTTGCATTTCCACCAACAATGGAGGAGTACTCCCCTTACTCCACATCCTCTCCAGCATAAGGTATCACTGGGTTTTTTGATCTAAGCCATTCAGCCAGGAATAAGATGGTATCTCAGAGTCATTTTGATTTGCATTTCCCTGATGGCTAATGATGTTGAATATTTCCTTAAGTGTCTTTCAGTCATTTGAGATTCTTCTGTTGAGAATTCTCTGTTTAGATCTGTACCCCATTTTTAATTGGAGTATTTGGTATTTTGATGTCTAATTTCTTGAGTTTTTTATTTATTTAGGAGATCAGTCCTCTGATGTGGGGTTGGTGAAGATACTTTCACATTCAATATTCTGCCTTTTGGTCTCATTTACTGTGTCCTTTATAGAAGTTTCTCAGTACCAAGAGGCCACATTTATTTGTGGTTTCTCTCAGTGTCTGTGCTACTGGTATATATTTAGGAAGCAGTCTGCTGTGTCTGTGCATTGAAGACTACTTCCCATTTTCCCTTCTATCAGGTTTGAAGGAGAATGCACCGGATGAAGGGGGACATGAATAAAGTAATCCAACACTAGCTCTGAATAGAGTAAAATAAGGGGTTCTTTATTTAAGGGTAACTCACAGATCCCAGTGGGGAGTAGGAACAGAATCCAGAATCCACTTGTGAGAACAGAGAGAAAGAGATGGGTATGCACTTTTTGGTACTAAAAGCCATGCCCATCCTTGTCCAGCCTCTCAAAGGCCATTGGCTAAAGGAAGTTCCCCTTCACCTCACCCTTTTGTCTAAATAAGAGATTTCCAAGCCCAAAACAAAACTATATGCAAGAAGAACAGATATCAAGTATAAAACCTAGAATTACAACCAGCATAAACAATATTAAGCAAGAAACGTATGCTAAATGTTTCAATAATTATTCTATCCATAGGAGTCTAAGTCTTAGATTAGAATGGCTTGGCTAAGTCAAAAGAGGAAATTTAGTATGACTATCTAGTCTTCAACCCCATCCAATACCTAAGAAGGGAGATATTATTTGAGTAGGCAGGAAGTACAATGAAGCAGCTTCCAAAATGTGCAGTAGATGACAGAGACAACTGGCTACCTGGACAATCACCTAATGTTTCATTTGCAATGTTGGAGCAACCAACTTTGGATAAGGCCTAGAATAATTTCAGACCATTTTCAGAGGCAGAAAAAATATTTAAACCGTCTTACCCTGTCTTGTCAAGATTTGATAGTCTTTTTTCTTGTATCTTTCCGGTCCAGTCCAGATACAATGCATTTTGTCAGTGGTTGAGATACAGGTAGGTTCTTGCCCAAAGGCCAGTTTTCTTTGAGAAGAAAACAAACTCCAAATAGAGTGTCTTCGATGCTGAACATTCTCTCAGGAACAGATCAGTGAGGCCAGGAGAAATAGTGTCTCATGTCAACAGAACCCTAAGTTATTTAAATTCCATATTCCACAATTCTTTGAAGTGGTTGAAGATTACCTATCTATGCAGAATACAATATGTATCTAAAGAACCTGATTAGTCTAACTATAACTATGACAAACATGGATGGCTATTGTATAACTTAAAGACTAAGACTTCATATTAGAATATTAATCAATCTTTAAACAACTGTGCAGCAAATGAGTACAGTGACCACAAAAATGTAAATATTTATAAGTATCTTGATCAGGGGTAGAAATATATAATGCAATATGATAAATATATCCTAAAAGTGTATCAATATTCAAAATCTCTTAAACAGAGATAGAAACATATATGCATACAATCTGACAAAATAACTTTGCATAGGTGTATAAATATTACAAATATAAATAGAAACATATTCAGCATAACAAATATAATTTGAATTTTTGTTACTATATAAGAATCTAATTAATCAATGTAAATAATCTATAAATAATAGCTCACAAGTATTCACTCTATTACTGACTCTTATTATTAGTGTGAGTAAACTCAGACTAAACTACCTATTATCCCACACAATTTTGACAAATTTAAGAGAAATTATCAAGAGAAATTAAAGCAATTTCATACACAGGGAGAATTTTTTAGTGGTAAGAATCAGAAAGAACCCCAAAGTTTTCCATAAGTCACACATTGTGATGTGCCCAGCAAGTGGATGTAGTACTACAGGGATAGTGCTGTGAAGAAAACCACGAGTTACAGTGGGGAAAGTCAGGGTTCTAGGCAGTGGCAGGTGGGCTACAGGCAAGAAACATGCCTAGACTGGCCAATTGGTGGGGCACGGCTGGGTGAGGGTGAGAGGGGGACTTTCAAGTAGGTCCCGGTAAGTGTGGACTTATTCCTATGTTGGGAATCCAGATGAAGGAAAAGAAACGGATGAAGGGGATGTGAATAAAGCAATCACACACTAACTCCAAATAGAGTATAATAAGATGTTCTTTTAAAGGAGGGTGTAGTAGGAAGCCACTTGTTTGTTTCTTAGCTGCCCAGACTGCTGAAATAACCATGCAGAAACTGTATTAATTAAATCACTACTTGGTCAATTACTTAAGCATATTGCTAGCAAGTTCTTAGATCTAGAATTAACCCATATCCATTATTTTATATTTTACTATGAGTCTCATGGCCTACTGCAAGATTCAGGCATGTCTGTCTCCACTGGTGGCTCCATGGCTTCTCTAAACTATTCCTTTCTTCTCCCAGCATTCAGTTTAGTTTTCCCTTTCTAACTAAGTTCTACCTTGATATAGGTCCAAAGCATTTTCTTTACGGAGGGGAATCCCACATCAGGGGGAGTCACATATCACAATGGGGAGCAGGATTGGAATTCAACTCCAGGTGTGAGAGCAGGGAGAGAAACAGAGAAAGTAGAGAGAGCACACCTTTTGGTACCTAAAACCACAGGGTCCAGCCTCTTAAAGGCCATTGGCTAAAGGAAGTTCAACATCACAGGTTCAGTGAAGTTGGATTTATATTGATGTCTTTAATCCATTTTGACTTATGGATTTATTTTCATTCTTCTACATGTAGACATTCAGTTATGCCAGCACAATTTGTTGAAGCTGCTTTCTTTTTTCCACAGTATTATTTTAGCTTCTTTGTCAAAAATCAGGTGTTCATAGGTGTGTGAATTAATATCTGGATCTTCAATTAAATTCCATTGGTCAACCTCTCTTTTTATGCCAGTACTAAACTGTTTTCATCACTGTAGCTCTATAATAGAGCTTGATGTCAGGGATAGTGATTCCTCCAGAAGTTCCTTTATTGTACAGGATTGTTTTGGCTATTCTGTTTTTTGTTTGTTTGNTTCTTTGTCAAAAATCAGGTGTTCATAGGTGTGTGAATTAATATCTGGATCTTCAATTAAATTCCATTGGTCAACCTCTCTTTTTATGCCAGTACTAAACTGTTTTCATCACTGTAGCTCTATAATAGAGCTTGATGTCAGGGATAGTGATTCCTCCAGAAGTTCCTTTATTGTACAGGATTGTTTTGGCTATTCTGTTTTTTGTTTGTTTGTTTGTTTGTTTCTTTTCTATATGGAGTTGAGTCTTTGAAGATCTGTGAAGATTTTGTTGGATGTTCTTTTGCTTTACAAATTACCAAATAAAAAATTGTAACCGTTCTCAACAAATTTATGGTAATGACTAAGAAATAAAGGAATAGAATTTGATAGGCAGCAGAAAATCTGTTATCTTCTTTGCTTCCAATTTATATCTCCTCTTCCTTCTTTACCTCTTCAGCTGCCTCTCTTTCTACCTCTTATCCCTGCTCCATATCCCCTCTTCATCTACCTCCTCTCTAGTTCCTCATTCTTTCCCTTGTCTCCCCCATAAGATCTTTCTTTTCCTTTCTTCTTATTTTTCCTTCTCTTATCTTTCATCTGCTTTTCTTCTCTTCTATCTTTTCTCCTCCTTCTTCTTCTTTATTTAGTCATTTAAAGAGAAGCAGATGTAGCTGTGTTAATCAGAAATGTGTCTAGGTGGTGTTTATTATAAATTGTAGTTAGAACAGGTATAATTTATTACTATGAAGAAAGAATTAGTGGAGTTCATGTCTGGAAGGAATGTGTGAGAGACTACTGACAATATAGAGGACCAGGAAACAGGGAATAGAAACACATTCAGAGACTGATCCTGACATAGTGACCCAATGTTACCAATTTGACCACATATCCTAGAGGATCAGCAGTCTCAGCTGCCAACAGTAGCCCCAGCAGCCAAGCAAAAATCATTTGTCCATTAGACTATGGAGAGCTTCATTGAGTTAAACACATTATCAAAGTCTCTAGTGAATTAATTTGTTAGAAATTATTTAAAATATAATAAGTAAAAGAGAGGAAGTCTTGAGTAACTTATGTTTGAAACTAATAAAACATTTCAAGGATATTTGGTTTAGAAACATGGTGATGAATGATATCATCTTGATATTAAGTTTTAGGATCTTTTCTATACAAGGTAGAGCATGCCAAGACTGTTTCACCCATTCCCTACTTTGCAGGTGTTGGGCCAAATTTTCCCAGGGCCTATAAGTTAAGGCCTACAGAACAGAAAACAAGCCTGGCTTGAGTTCAGGGCCCAGACTTTGAGGCCTGTAGGACAGAGAAAAGCCTGTCTTCAGTTTGAGTGAGGATAAGACAGCAAGAACTAGGTAGATGCCCCTCCAACCAGAGGGAGGGTTTGGCTGCCTCTTATTGGATAGAGGTAGCCTTACATCACAGATGTTGCTAAACCTTTATAAGTGGATGCTCACAGTAATAAACTGAGTTCCTACTTTGACTCAACTCCCTATCATATCTGATTGTCCTGTGTCATGGAGCTGCAGGAATGGGCAGATAGTGCACTCATCTTTCCCTGGGGAATAAGAAGGTTCAAGAAGCCTAGCAGCTGGTGCCCAATGTGGGACACTGATCTCAGGGCCACAAGGTGAGTGGGACCCCAAGATGGGGAAAGCAACTTCACACAAAAATGACCCAGTGCTTAAGGCTCTGAGATATCCAACTACTATGGCACTTAAGTCGTGTTTGCCCCATGCTGCTCTGCCTCCCCCAATGGCAGGTAAGGAAAAGGTCAGAGACTAGGAGAGGTTTAAAGAATCTGAAAATAACCACCTCGCTAGGAGGGCAGGGAAGAAGGAAAAAGAACAAGAGAGCCCTGGCCAGAGCATGGAGAGGCCTTGGGGCAGCAGAGGTGGCACCAGGCATGTGCCCTTGTGGCAGAGCCTCCTCTGAGCTCCCTCCACTCCAAGCCATGTGCCTTTCACCGCACACAGGGCACAAGGCCCGGGCAAGGCTGGGTGGGGCAGCAGCTCCCAGAGGCCACAACCCACAGCTGCCCGCTGGGTTTAGACAGAGTGCAGGCTGTGTGCTCCTCAGGGGCCAGTGGCAATGGCATCATTGGGGGCAGGGGAGGCAATGGGGATGCAGAGCATGCCACACCACCATGGATGACAAGGTATTCACCAAGAAACTGGACCAGTGGGTGGAACAGTTGAACAAGTGTATGCAGCTGAACAAGAACCAAGTGTGGATGCTCTGCGAGAAGGCTAAGGTAAATTAGTTGTGCATGGCCAATAGAATAGGTTTTGCTAACAATATTTGTATAGTTTCCTCTCTCCTTATTTTGACAAAGATAATACCCTTCTATATGTATATGTAAATAATCTAATGATTGGGCACTTGGAGGAATTAGGGCTACCTTCCTGCTTAACTACTATTGTTGATATCCTCCCAAAACATGGCTTTAATATAGTCCCAAACAAAATATAAAAGGTACCTCCATTTCATTATTGGGATCACAATTAATACTCACTCAAGCCAAAGTGAATGGACCCCAATTAATCCTGCCTGAACATCTCACTTTATCAGGGTTACAAAAGATACTGGGAGAAATGAACTGGGTAAGGCCTTGGTTGCCTGTAGAGACTGGGAGAATTCTAACATTCCAATTCAAGGCTGGAAAATTAGAGATTTGGAATGGACAGACTGGCATTGTCCTCAGTTGAACCTCACCCTGGAGGCATTTCTGGGGAACCTGGATCCCCACTTTTAAAAGAATCACAGTCAGTGAAGCTATATCAAGAACTACACTGAAGAGTCTCTTAGTCTTTTCTTATAGGCCCTTGCTCCAAGCATTCAATATTTGCACAGATGTCAGGAAGAATGTAGTTTTCCCTGCAGGAGGGACCAAGACAAAAATTACCAAACTTCTCCCTTGTGGTGGATCCACTAAATATAAGGAAATAATGGCTCTATATATTGCCCTATAAGAGGTCCCAGAACCCTGCAACTTCTATTCAGACAGCTCTTATGTGCTGAACCTACTGCCACACTTACTTTATGCCTATATCAGATTGGATGATAATCCTATTTCTGCCTTGATGATAGAAATCAGAAGGTAGAAAAAAAACATATATATTCAACATCTCAGAGGACACCAAAACCTCTCTGGCCTCATTTCCCAAGAGAATGCTGCTTCACATGCTGCAGCTTCAGGGGCCTGTCTCACAGAGGTCTCAACTCTTCCCATAGGAAATGCTACTCAAATGCATGATTTAACTCTTGTCAACTGGAGAAGACTAAAATACCTATATCCCCAGGTCCCTGCAACAAAATTAAAGAGAATTGTTCATACATGTAAGACTTAGCAAAAGTTTCTCTGCAACCTACTTTACAGGGGTCAGGGGTGAACTAAAGAGAGTTGGGACCCAATATCATGTGACAAACAGATGTAACACATTACCCTCTATTTGGCAAATTGAAATATGTTTGTGATCATAGACACATACTCTAAGACATGAGATACTGCCCACTCAGGGGAAAAGGCAACCCATGCCAAAAGTCACTTCTTACAATGTTTTGTTACATTGGGACTACCACAATAGGTCAAGACTGACAACAGCCCCTCTTTTATAAGTAGAACATTAAAAGAATTTTTCCAGAGATGGAATATATCCCATGCCACCAGGATCCCATCAACCCTCAAAGTCAAGTGATTGTTGAAAGACATCACCAATATCTCAAAGAGGTCCTTATAAAACAAAAGGGGGAGAATTCTCCCCCATCTACAACTGCAAAGTGCATTTTTTAAGTTTCCATCTTTTTATTGATTTTTGTTGTGCTCTACATTTTCTCTGCCCCCCTCCCTGCCTCACCCCTCCCCATCAACTGTTCCCCAAGGTCCCCAAGCTCCCAATTTACTCTGGAGATCTTGCCCTTTTCTACTTCACAGGCATTTTTAACCATCAATATTTTAAATTTTTAAAAATCAGATGAACAAAATAGATTCCAGAAATATTGGGGATCCCTACCAACATGGCCCTGCTTAAAGATTAGGTGGAAGGATCCTCTCACTAACCAATGGAGTGGCCCAGATCTCTTTTTGACAGAGGGCCGAGGATATGGATATGTCTTCCCAGAGGGGAAATGCCTATATGACTACCCTCTCATATTTAAAATTTCTCCCTCCCCCTCAGTACAACAGGGAAGACCAAGATTACCAATAAAGAAGGAAGGAAATTATGGTGGACAAATTTTAAATTCACACAAAAGAAAAGAAAAATAACTACTGCCCAAGGGAGATTAAACCCTTGAGGAGTGTGTTGCCAGTTTATCCATTTCAGATGGCCCTCCTGGCGATAATCACGTTAATTCTTCCTACAGGGACAAAGGTCCAGGCAACAAGCCCCTGTCAACCAATGCTGGAGGGATCCTAAACCAGACTTCTCAGATAGTGACACCCTGGAGGTGGTGGCTGACCTGATGTTTGACCTCCGCGATTTGGCGCATCGGAGCTGGGTCATGGGAGACTAGATTTAGTGGATCAAAGGGAAACCTGAATGTGGAGGTTCTCAGGGGCGGACCCTACCCCAGACATCTTACTCTAATGAGCCTGGTTGCTCTCATGCACTTAGGAGAAATGCCCTCCTGCAGACACCCTTTTATGTTTGCCCAGGAAGCAACTTGACTGCCTCCACTATTATTAACTGTTGGGCCCCTCCTGATTACTATTGTTCTTCCTGGGGATGTGAGCAGACTGGGCTGGACATAATTAGAAAAGGCAGAGACTGCATTATTTACCAAAGTCTTTGGATTCCTTAGCAAGGGTAACCTTACAAAATACAAGAGGCTTGGACTTGCTGTTTCTGGAACAGGGAGGAATTTGCAGGACACTTGAGGATGAATGTTTTTTCTGCACAGACTATTCTGGGATAGTTACAAGGATCATAGATGAGTTAAGAAAAGATATTGTCAAGGCATTTAAATCAATGCCCCCCTATGAGCGCTGATTTAATTAGTCCCTATGGCTTACCACACTAACTTCTGCCCTAATTGGGCAGATGGCAATTTGTTTATTGATCTGTCTTATGGCCCATGCCTTTTCCAAAGGCTAAAACAGGCATTCCAAAAACAGATACAATTAACACATGGTCATTTGAATACATTATGATAGGCTCGATACATCTTACCCCATGGATAAACTCTTAATTTGAGGGTGTCCAGGCTGAATCTCCAGATAGGGGTAACCCTGACCCATACCCTCTCCCTGGTGGGCTATTCTGGCTTGGTGACCAGGGTAGAGGGTTGGATATAAAACAAAAGGGGGGTTATTAGAGTTTTAATGTCTAGTTTCTTGAGTTCTTTATATATTTTGGAGATCA
>LOJH01115237.1:0-10696 GCA_001685095.1 Ellobius talpinus
AAAGGAAAAGAAAAGAAAAAAGTAGGAAGGATTTAAAGCCATTTACTAGGTAGAAAAAGGAGCTGTCTACAGTCTTCTCACTCTCTGCTGTGTTCACAGCAGAAGACACAGGTCAGAGCAGCTAAGTGGAGGTACCTCACCCCATTCACAGTCTGAGGGATGCAGGAATATGGCCACATTCATCTGGAACAGGGCCCACTTTCAATTATACAATTTCTTATGATTGCATATTTGGAAGAAGGTAGCTATACTCTAGTCTTGGACCTTGAGTCTCATGGGGAAAACTTTAGAAGCATTGAGTCTGAGCTGTTGACCCAGAGCTAAAGTGATAAATTAGGATAAAAAGAAAAGACAATGGAGAGTGGTCAGGACAAGAATTCTTGGCAAAAAGAAGTAAAGGCAATAAGAAAATGTATTGCATGCTCTGGGCACAAGGTCTAGGTGGGTAAATGAGGGTCCTGTACAATGGAAATCTCAACATGTAATAGAGATAGACATTCATGCAAGACAGTCTTGGTAATGTATTCACTATGGACAGAATCTAATCTTCCTACATCCTCTCAGCCTACTGACTATACCAGAGATGACAGTGAGTGAGCCTCAGGGTTAAAAGGGAAATGGTGAATGGTCTAAATACCATGAATGAGGTTAAAAAAGGCAATATATTCTCACAGAGAAACATAAGAGCCCCAGTTCAGTATCACAGTAGAACAAGAGTCAATGAGCTGCTGGTTGTAGAAAATGCTTGGCAAATTCCCTTACTATGGAAAGAATCAATTCCAGCATAACACAGCAAGCTAGAAACTACTGGAATTTGGAGAGAAAAGGAGGTACCAAAGTAGAGTTTGTTCATAGTACCAGTTATTCAGGCTTGGGGGGACAAAGAGACAACTGCCCACAACTGAAGATCCAGACAGTGGCAAGAAAAGGAAGAGGGAAGAAGTTACCAGCTCCAGAGGAGCAAACCCTCCAGTAAAATTAATAACAATGAAATATATATCTTTGGGCAGAATCTAATATACAGATACTTACAAGCAATTCAGTAAAGTCAATAAAGGTGATTAAGATAGTAACCATTATTTTGTTAGAAAATATTCATTGTATAGTCTTATAGCAATTGATCACATTCATCCACTCACAAAGATACATACAAAGAAAGTGTCAAAAAAGAATTTATGATACAATAACAAAATACCATGGTTCTTTTGTCCAGCAGTATCTTGGAACATGACTGTATTGGTCACTTTGCTGTTGATACGATAAGACACGATGACCAAAGTGAATTAGAGAAGGAAGAGTCCATTTGGGCTTATGATTCCAGAGGAAGAGTCCATAATGGCAGGGAAAGCAACACATCAGGAGACCAAGGCAGACAACTGAGAGATCACATATCTGACTGTGAGCATGAAGCAGGGAGACTGAACTGAAAGAGCAGCCTGTGACCTCATAAAACCCAGCGCCAGGGACGTATTTCCTGCAGCAAAGCCATACCTCCTAAGCCCCCCACAAAGTGTCAACCAACCAGAGACCAAGGGTTCAAATGCTGAGGAATATTTCTCATTTAACCTGCCACAATAGCTCTGTACTTTGTCATGAGAGACAAAAAGATTTTTTCACTACAAAAATAAAAACGAGAGTTGGAAAGATAGCCTAGCAGTTAGGAGTACTTGCTGCTCTTGAAAAAGATCTGAATTAGGTTTCCAGCACCCGTGCAGGGTGGTTCAAACCCACCTGTAACTTCAACTCCCGGGGATTCATCACCTTCTTCTGACCTCTGCAGGCACTATATATATATACACACACATGCATACATATACATATACATATATATATACAAACATATACATAAATAGAAATATGTCTTAAAGCCATGTTAAGAATGACTTGTGTACAAAATATTTTTAATCTCTAAAATTTCACAGGAAAATCTCACACCTAGATAGAAAAATGAACAAAAGAACTAAACAAGGATTTCATACAATAGAAATCTATAAAATCAACAAATATTAGTCATAATGGGAATGGATCATAACAAATCACAGTAAGATACTTATGAAGAAGGACAAGACTGAAAATGCTCACCATGCTGAGGACGCCATAATGTGTGGCAACTGCAATATTCAAATACTAATGGAGGAAAAATAAAGTGAAGTAGTTGATTGGAGGAGGAACAAGAAAAAGAAATAAAACTAGCTACTTAACCAGAAGCTATTACAAATATTAAAACCCACCTACTCAACTCCTAACCATGCACTGCAAACAATGCATGCCATAGTGATATCATCCCCATTCATAATGGCCCAAATAGCAAACAGCATCGATGTCCACCAAGATCAGAAATGATAAATGTTAATATAACCATGCCATAGAATGCTACAGAGTAGGGTCAAACTACCGCTACTCACATCACCATGAATTAACACAACAGATACATTGTTGAGCAAAAGAAACAACACATGTTGATAATTCCCCTCAGACCAAGCTCGGAACTAAGGCAAGATGAATGTGTAGTACTCAAAGTCTAGTATTTGTCACCTTAGGTAAAGGAGATTCAGTGGGCAGAGAGCCCTAAGGATGCTTCATGTCTGTTGGATATGTCCTACTTGTTTCTTTTTTTTAAGATTGACTTAGTTGGATTTTATGTCCTTTTGCCTGTAAGGATGTATAGTACCGTATGCATACAGTGCCTGCAGAAGAGGGATCAAAATCTGTGGAAATGTAGTTTAAAGAGATTGCAAGCTGCCGTTTTGATGCTGGGATCCCAACCCTGTTCTTAACCAATGAAATATTTCTCTTGCTCCTGGTGTTGTATTTCTTGATCTTGGGAATAGTGACCTGGGTGAACACCCTTTGAAAAGTCAACGAGTCACCTACTTATGATGTATGAATGTTTCTAAGTATACAATATACATTAAGTTTTTAAAAGTCCAGAGCAGACCAGCTGCTTGTTCAAACTTTTCCATTGTCTGGATTGTCCACTATTTTTCCATCCTGCCTTTCTTAGTAGGAGTAGTTTTTGCCTGTGAGTTATAAAAATGTGACAGAACTGTACTAAAGTCCTTTTTGCATTTCTGCAGGTTTTTAACTCTTCGACCATAGTTGACCTTGCCCAGTAACAAGACTGATCAGCCTACAGGTCCCATGAATGCAACAGCCACTCCATGAAGTCTTTGTCCTGTTCTCTTTTTGATAAAATGTATGTCTGTTTGATCAAATCACTGATCAGTTCACATTCTGAAGTTGTTCAAAAATTACAATTATAAAAAGAGAAATGCCTCTCATGTTCCCATATTTCAATTGCAGGCACATTAGGCCAAGGAAAAAGGGCCCAACCTGTTGTTGACAATTAGTATAGAACTAAATCATTTACCAATTATCTCTGCCACCCTTTCTTAAATAGAACCATCTCTAAAAACACAGAACAAAGGCAGCCCTCATGAATGGCAGCCACTCCATAGTAGCCTAGGTAGCTCTGAGCTACACTCCCAGATGGCTCTGCTCAAAACTATAGTTAATGCCATCAATCATCTGCTCTGCTTTTTCTTTTCTTTCCCTCTCAGATTTCACATATTAGAGGCCAAAATGAGGCTAATAATTCCAACTAGAATATAATTTGAATCTCTATTTTGAATTTTATATAAAAATATATGAACCCAAGGACCATTCTTCCACTATGGTTCATGTGCTGAAATCCTCAAATGCTATCAGACACCCAAACACTAGCATGCAGCCACCCAATGGCTTAAATAACAGAGTTGGAAAAGGACAGCCAACAATAATAAATTGGCCTCCCCAGTCTAAGCCAGACTCAGCCATGTAGAACTACTGAGCTGGAATAAATCACACCCCTGATGAAAATGCTAATAAGGCCATCTGAAAAATTCAAAGAATAACTTCAAGGAAAAGGCAGGAGAGCTTACTCTGAAATTACTAAAATTCTATATTTCCAAAAATATCAGTGCTTCAGGATAATGAATGGTATCAAAACGCCAGCAGTATGAAATGGAAAGTTGATGTAAAAGAGGAAAAGATCATTTTGAGTCAGTCTGAGTGTGGCTGACTTTGAGACAGAATAGCTGCATATACAGAAAGGTCTTGTACAGAATTTCTTCAGAAGCACCATAAAATGAAAGGAATCAGAAACAAGAGCTCTCTGCTTGACTGAAGGACCCAGCAGAGAGTAGGATGCCATGGGCATTAAATGTCTTGCAGTCATTGTGTTTATACTAGAGTATTGGGCTTATGGTTCGTTGTGTTTTCACACACATATGTATGAATATTAAAATGATTTAATTTATTCAGCTTAGGGAAACTTTTTCAACATTTTGCTTTTGAACTTTGGTAAAGAAAATATAGGAGACATGCCGTCTCTGTCTGATGGATTTCTCAATTGCCAGGCACACCCCGCATTTTTATGGGAGCCCAAATGTATCAAGCTAATAAACACAGTTTTTGAAGAATTCATATATTCTCCAACTTATTGACAAGCAAGTACTAACTGATTACATGAATATAACATTAGGAATCCACTTTCAGATATGCATATCCCTTGAGGATTCATTAGGGAATTGATTTGGCTGCTAAAATAGAGATCTGAAGTAATAGTGGATTGTACTAGATGGTTGCTCCTTCTTTCTCATATAAGCGCCTTGGCTGATGTGGCAGCCTATGTGGGAAGTTAGACCCCATCTGCCATGTTCTGCCATCTTCCTTATTCCAAGGTCAACTCCTACAGCTTCTGCTGTTGTGACCACACCCACCAGTAGATAGCTATCCTTCCCAACAAGTTACATGTGACATTCTCNATTCTCAGATACACTTAAATGCTCGGAATTCAGTCACTTGTCCACAACTTGAGAAAGAGGATAAGAAACTGCTTATTTAACAAAGTAACATCATGTTGTCCTTCTAAGAATCTTCAACTACATAGTGAAGGGGAAATAGATACAGAACTAAAAATATTTGCTCCATCATTGGAGGTTATGATGATAATACCACTTCCTCAGCATTCAAAGGGAAAAGTAAAGAAATTGTCTGTTGATGCTATGTCTAAATAGACACTTGTAGTTACTAATATTCCACATAAATACCAGGACATTAGAAAATCTACTATGAAGAAGTTCAAATGAAGTTTAAAATGAGACTGCTTAGAAGTTGAAATCAATGAAATCAAGCATTATATATACTCTAAACTAAGGGGATACTAATAACAGAACTGAATAAAATTGAGACCCTGATCACTGGAGGAAAATGTCCCCATGAAAAGCAAAAAAGATCTGTTACATTATACTCAGAAGGATCTTTCCTTGGGTACTTTGTTAAGATAAAAAATGAATTATAAAGTAAAATTTGGGTTAGTGGGATGTCATGTGAGAGTCACAAAAGCAGACTTCTGGGCACAGGGGGTGGCTTAAAAAGTGACCTTGAACTCACACCTGTGAAGAGAGGAAAAGAATGTGAAGTGCAGGAGAGGCAGGTGACACAGTTCTAACACAGCGTTGGCCAAAGTGCTATAGTCTGGTTGGCCCATCAGAGCTGTCCCAAGCTGGAGTAAGGATAACACATCCCTGGTATGTGAGCTGTCCCCGGATGAAATTTCCTTCAGTTGAGACAAAACCTTAAGGAAATTGGCATTTGATGACTGTTGACTAGTAGTGTTCATAGCCCTTGGGAAATTTTTTTTTCAATACTTGCAAGTTTGTTTCCCTGAGACACAGACTTGGAAACAAAGATTAGCAAGAAAAGCTGTCTCAGAACTATCCTTCACTACCCTTTGAAGGGAAAGACTAGGATATATTACCAATGAAGAAGCATGCAAACCCTGTGGATCCTCTGATTTCTTCCCCAAGACAAAAGAGTCAACTCTTGACACTATGTTAAGCAGTAGCTACATATAAGGCATAGGGAACAGGCTATGACCTTGGGGAGGGGAGGAATTTCCTCAGTTCAGGCAGTCTCCAGCGTGAATTGACAGCCAGAGACTACCTCCTGGCTGCATGCCCAGCTAGGAACACAGCTTCTGTCCAAACAATGGACCTGAATAGATATCACAGGGTCCAACATATGAGATACACTTGAAGTTTAGATTCTGTGGCCAAAAACACAAGAAAAATAAGTTACACATTTTTATAGTAAGTAAATTCTATAATTTATATGGCACTGACAATCATTGTTACTTTGTCTTTTTCTCTAAAGTAGATTTGATTATATTCACATGAATTAAATACATAATTAATGATACTCAATTATGCAAATATTTCTGCTCCTCTTATACATTTATTCTTTGTTTCCAATAATTTCTTGACCTTGTGTTACTGAAAAGAAAAAGAAGAAGCAAGAAAAGAATCATGAAGATCAGCTCCTTCACTTACCCTCCATTAAGCTCAATTCCAAATTCTAAGACATCAGCTCCATCCCTCTCTTCCGCACATGTTTCTGATTGTTGTCTGCATGGTTCAGTTCCTCACACTCCACCACACTCCCTGTCCTCCCAAACTCCCTCCCTCACAATTCAGCTCCATATTCTCCATGTCTCATGTTTACTATTTTGAGAGTAGTTTTGCCTGGCTTTCTTCTTCCCTCATTACAGCCGTGCCCCCCTTGTTTTCTCTGCCAGGCTTCTTAAACTCCCAACAGGCCTTGGACTCATTTTGACAACCCCAGTTCACCCCCTTACACTCTACAATCTTCCTTCTGCTCACATGCCCCTCTTCAAATGTATACCCTTCTAATGAAGGTTGAATCGTTCATCAGCAAAAAATTAAAGATGTTTTCACAGCACTCAGAATGAACCTTGATGTCAGTTGGGGCAGTCCAGGGCACTGGACAACAGTATCTAACTGACACTGTACCTGATGGACAGTGTGCTTCTGTTTTTCCTATCTGCTACTCATGTCTACCTTGTTTTCCTTACTTCCCAACACTACCTGGGAAAACTCTCCAAATCCATCATTGGTCTTCCACTTCAGTTAGAATTCCATCACTTCGGTCCTTTGTTTTCTTTAGCATGGCTCCATTCTGGCTTCTTGGGCAGTTTTAACTGAAAGCTCCTCCTGAGACACGGGACACTTCTATATGATAGGACACCAAACCACCTTACCACATCACAGGACCTCAAAAAAATTCACCACCCACAGAAAACAAAGCGTATTTCTCACTTTCTTTGAATCTACCATTTCTTTTAGAGGTAGTGAGGGGTCCCATTTGTGATTCTTCTGAAATCACATGTTAAATCCTTCACTCCTACTACAGAGGTAGGAACTGGGTAGAGCAAAAGGTTAATCTCAGGTTGGCTCAAGCTTCTTAATAACATCTTTGGAGGTCATTGAGACCTAAGCTAACCTGGGCTACCAGAAGCAGGGCCTGCGTATATAGGAAGGCCAGGAACCTCAACAGGGCATGTCTTGCTTGGTTCACAGTGAGTGGGCTGATTTCATCCTTAAAGTTTTCATGGTCATGTTAGCATCCTGTACTGTCTCTTTTTTTTAGCCTGAAAAACAGAAGACATGAACAGAAAGAAAAATGTGAATAGCCCTGCCATCCATTTCTGCACCCCAATTCTGGTATCATCATTTAGAGTGCAATGCTATGAGTGCTTTCGACTCCTGTTTAGTTAAAATGTTGTTTCCAAGTTTGAACACACTCCAACTTTTCATTCTTCTGAAATAAATTCATCAGTGCTAGACTGGACTAGAATCCAAATGCACAAGGCTGTCCCTCGAGACTGTTCTAAAATTGGTCTACCTCTCCTGACCAGACTCACCACGGTTCAGACTTTAACTTTCTACCATACAGCCCATCGATTCAATATCCTTGTTCATTCTGAGAAGAAATGCCTTCCCTTATTAATTAACTTTATTGAGACCTTTCCTTCTCTGAATGCATAACAGGTTTAAAATGGACGCTCACTTGATCTCTTCTAACCTGGTGGGTTCTCTCCATTTCTATCCACCCCAGTAGTCCAACAGGAACTGCTTTGTAGGGAGACTTCTTCCACATGAAGATATCTTGTCTTGGCATGCATCTGGTGATGTCCTCAGAGCACTTTGGCAACACATCCCAGGTATAAGGACAAGTCACTGCAGACTTTCAAAATTAGGATTCATTTTCATCTCATGTACCTGTGTGTTACTGTTACAAGAATAATCTGGTAGGAATGCAGAATGTCCTGCCCAAAGTTCAAAAAGCAAAAGTAGAAAAAAAATGAAACCACACTTTGTACTTTTAAGTGGTGGGAACAAAAATGTGAAATATTATAAAGAAACGTGTCCCCCACCAAGTTAAAACTATTTCCCTGTAATTGTATAATTTTAGTTTTTTGAAGAGAAATATAGCCAAGTTGTAGTTAAGTAGTCAGAGCAGCAAATGGCAGAAAGAAATATCCTCTTTCTCCCCCTCAGAACTCACCGGCCTCTCATAGATTATTCTCAGGGCTCAGCACACTGCCAGATAGATGTGTATGTTTTCTTTGAACAAATTCTACTCAGTTTTTTATGTATATAGTTTTTGATAAACAAGACCACACAAATGAGTAAGAAAAAGAACATTTTGTCAGCCTTATGCTCAGACACTTGCACTAAAACATTTTTGCCAAGAGAAAATAGACTAAACATACATCAAGCCAAATGGCGAGGCCAGCGTTAGCGACTAGAGGTACTTCGTATGATTTAAGACACTAGACCATAATTTGAGAATGTTTGGAAAAAGTAAGCAAGGGCTGCGTGTGAGTCACAATCACTGTACGAAGATCTGTATATCTGAAAGATTATGCAAACACATGAAAGTGGCTGTGTTAAGTTACATTTTAGTTTTTTATGTATAACATTACAAACTTTTTGAGGTCAGCATCAATCTTCATTGTTGTTTTAGTTTTTCCATATATTTTCATTTGAATTATTTAAAATAAACTGTAATCCTTATTCTACGTCATCTCTTCTTAGCATTTCTCATCCCAGAACTGGAAACAGATTTGTAAAAGTGTCTTTGTTCTGCACATACTGTCAGGCATAACTCCTTGCCATGGTCTGAGGCTGAGTCTTTCAGAATAACCCATTTCTACAGTCAGTGGAGCCTTTTCTAAAAGGGAAGGATTGGGAGAGTGATGAGTATCACATGGTCATTTGATCTATTTTTTTTAACATTTGCTTTGTGTAATAACTGGAGAGTGTAAGGGGGAAGAGAGAAAGACAGATAAACAGACACACAGGAGATTATCCTCAATAAATCTTCACTAAAAGGGATAGGTGGGCATCAAACAATTAGTTATATGACCATTAATCATGATTATGGCAAGTTTTAAATGGTAGAAAAAAGAAATCTTAATAGTTAGAATTTTCTTTGAAATCTGTCTCCTCTGACCCTTATTTTCTAGTCCTTTGTACCTACTTATTTATTCCTAGAGCAGAGTTTGTGTAAACAACTTGTAATGAGTGAACTCTGGGGTATTGCTAGCAAATGATTCAGCATGACATTGCAAATTATTCAAAGAGATCAGAGTACAAGATTTTGAAACCCAATAAACATGTTTTGACCAAACTTACCCTATGAAATTCAACCAGCATGAGTTAAATATAAACAGGTATCTCTAGGAGTAAACATACATTAGACAAGTTCAAAAATGATATACAGTAGGCTATTCGCAGCATAGCCTCCCCCAGCTTCTCATTAAAAACAGGGGCAGTCTGCACAAACAGGACATGTAGAGAATGCACACAAGAGCTATGATTGATAGTGAGCCTGAAACCAGGCTCGAGGAGGAACTTGAGTTAATTATAAGGGAGTTGGATCTAGATGGAGAAATATAAACAAGGCTTAAACACATGGCATCCTGGATGAATAGAGACTCAATCTTCTACCACTCATTCCATTGCCGCCTGGATTGAAATATGAGGTGCCCACTGAGCACAAAACAGGCAGGTGACATTTGAGGCCCTGGGAATTACTCAGAAAGACTGAAATGTACTTCAGGAAAAAGTAAAAGAGAAGAAATCAGTGACACAACACAATAAAGCTCTTTGACTGTGTGGCTACTCTGTGTCATTGACCCCTCAAGATATTGCTTCCTTTCCATGATGTAGTATTTAGTGTGCCAAAGTACATGTGCACTCTTGAAAACACATGTACATGTTGAGCTTAAAACATCAGAAATAGTATATCTCACATGAGTCTATTTAAGTAAAGTATATCAGCTGGTAAAATTAGCATGTAAGACTGGTTACCATTATGGTGGTGAATGGCTGAGAAGGACACTTTGATACCTCACAGGATGATGGAGCTCCTCTTCCCTAGCATAGTGAGAGTTTGTGGATGTGCTCTCTGTGAGGCTGTAGCAAGCTTTATGCACAAATGCACAAACTTTTGGTGTGAGAAGTCCTTATGTATATGTGTTGCTTTTATTGATTAATGTATAAAGAAGCTGGCTTGCCCTGTAATAGCTCAGAGTAGAGCTAGGAGGGGCAAGGGGGACTTAACTGAATGCTGGGAGAAAGAAGGCAGAGTCAGGAGAAGCCATGGAGCTGCCAGAGGAAAAAGACATGAGCCACCAGCCTTGCCAGTAGGCCACAAACCTCATGGTAAAATATAAGATAATAAAAATGAGTTAACCAAAGATATAAGAGCTAGCTAGCAATACATTTAAGTGATTGCCAAGCAGTGATTCAAATAATATAGTTTCTGTGTGATTATGTTGGTTCTGGGT
>LOJH01115389.1:0-11234 GCA_001685095.1 Ellobius talpinus
AAATTTTAATAAATAAATAAATGAGGACAGGCAGGGATACAAAAAGAAACCCTGTCTGAAACAGCACCTCCCCCCGAAAAAAAAAACTTCAAAATTCTATATTAGATTTATTATTTTTCTTCATTCCCCAAGTTTTGAGAAACAATTAGTAACAATGAAGTGCACGTACTGGGAGCCAGGGAACTGTAGCTCATTGCTACCAAAATTTCCATCTAGCATTCATCAGGCCCTTGGGTCAATAATCCGCAGCACACACCAAAAAGAATGGAGTTTAGAAACACGAATGATGGGCTGGGTGGTGGTGGCACAAGCCTTTAATCCCAGCACTCGGGAGGCAGAGGTAGGCGAATCCTTGTGAGTTCAAGGCCAGCCTGGTCTACAAGAGTTAGTTCCAGGACAGCTAGGACTGTTACACAGGGAAACCCTGTCTCAAACCCCCCCCCAAAAAAAGAAACACGAATGATGTGTGCTGGTCTATATACACACGGCAAGATGATCAGCACAATCAAGTTCCATCTTTTATCACAGAGCCATCAATTTTTGTGTTTTGTGGAAAGAATGTTTAAGCTCAACTCTATTATCAAGATTTAAATATGTAAGGGCTTTATTTATTCAGCCACATCATGCCTAGTCTCTACAGAACATGTGCTTCTGGCATGACATCATGCATTCTTAGGAGCCAAGGGTATAAGATATGGTCTTGACACACACACCTGGCTGGCCTAGAACTCGCTATGTATAGGAAGCCAGTTTCAAACTTGCAGTGGTCCTCCTGCCTCTGCTTTCTGAGTTCTGGGAATGCAGGTATGTCCCATCTACACATACACATACACCCTTCTCAGGACAGGGTCTTTCTGTATGGTTTTAAGGCCTCAAGCTAGCGATCCTCCTTCCTCAGTCTTCTTAATGTAGGGATTACAGGCACACCACAGGCACTTATAATTATTTAATTATTATAATTATAAATCTTATAATTATTTCACACCAAATACCCTTTAAGATTTTAAGGGGAGGGGCTGGAGAGATGGCTCAGCGGTTAAGAGCATGGCCTGCTTTTCCAGGGGTCCTGAGTTCAATTCCCAGCAACTACATGGTGGCTCACAACCATCTGTGATNAAAAAAAGATTTTAAGGGGAATTACCTACATACAAACACTAAAATGAAAGAATTACTTAACTCACTGGATCATTCAATCTGAAAAAGAGAGAAAGGCTGAGTGGTTTATTCCAACTACCTGCTCGCTGATTCCTGTCCCTCCGTACACACAGACCACTCTGAGTCCCAAGGTCTTCGAAAACTTCTTACATTCTTTAGTGATCTGTAAAGCCAGTTCTCGAGTTGGAGTCATGATGACAGCTGAAAAGATAAATATGTCAAAGGCTAACTCCAACCCTTCAGAAGATGCTTCAAAACACTAAAA
The DNA here is from genome assembly GCA_001685095.1 of Ellobius talpinus. Classification (NCBI taxonomy): domain Eukaryota; kingdom Metazoa; phylum Chordata; class Mammalia; order Rodentia; family Cricetidae; genus Ellobius; species Ellobius talpinus. The sequence continues at coordinate 1,421 of LOJH01115389.1, forward strand.
ATGGACCTCCGCAGAATGGCCCATATCTCAGTGAAAAATGTTTGGTCTTTATGGAAATCTGAAAACTATGTTTCAAAAACTTAGTAATGGCAGAAACCAAGGTAAAGGGCAAATAGATTCTTAAGAACATGCTATAAGAAAATAACAGTTAAACACCATACTCAAACCTCAGAAAAATACTTGAAAAGAACATAGTTTCCAACAGCAAATCACAGAGCAAAGGGAATCAAGTGACTCTGTGCTACAGAAGCCACAGCTGCTGCCCAAAGCACATCGCTCTGAGAGGTACAGAGAATGCACCGTGCCGTGTGTTTCCACAGAAAGAGCTGAGTAATTTTCCCTAATCAAATATGCAAGTAGTAACTGCAAAAATGTGAAATCTGAATCTGAAGACCTAATCCTACATGAAACCCTGGCACTCTGGGAAAGCACACTTCTCCTTCTCCTACGCTGAGTTCATAACGCAGTGATACAGGGCTGAGAACACACCTCAACATAATAAACAGAGAAATGCATGAGGGGTCTACCTGCCAGGTCAGTTTTAAAACTGAGCTGTGCCAGCCTTGTTTTTGTACTTCTTAAGTTGTCACTCCAGAGCTCTGAAGATTCTCATTCCACCTGCTGGTATGGGGAAATCAGCCCCAAACTGCCATATTGATAAAGGAAATGCACATAAAGACATCTTTATTGTCATAATTAATAACGGCAAGAATCAGGTCTTTCTGAAGTAACAACAGCACATCTAAGAATGATGTGATGAGAAGACTTGTACCTATTGGGCCCTCTCCTTCTTCTAAAGATCTCTGATCCATGATGTGTCTAAACATGGGCAAAAGAAAGGCAATGGTTTTTCCACTTCCTGTCTTGGCAATGCCAATTAAATCTCGTCCAGACATTATAGCAGGAATTGCTTGAGTTTGGATTGGTGTGGGCTTCTCATAGCCATGCCTTAAAAAGAAACAAAAAGAACACAAGAATTACGAGCATTAACTACCCTCAGGGGACCACAAACATTACTTCTTCTAAATGTGATATATCCACCTGATAAAACATTATTTGGTGGACAGCAGAAAAAGCCAAGTGCTGTGGGGATGTCTTTCTGTATACTGTGAATATGCTTTATTACCATTTGTTAATAATGAAGCTAATGTGGTCAATAGCCAGGCGGAATAGAGCCAGGTGGGAAAACCAAGCAGAGATACACGGTAAAGAAGGGCAGAGGCAGGGAGATGTCAAGAGCCTCTGGGGAAGCAAGATGTTAGGTAACAAGTCACAAGCCTCTATGTAAAATAAAGAGTAATAAGGCCAGGTAGTGGCAGCACACACTTAATTCCAGCACTCAGGAGGCAGAGACAGGAGGATCTCTGTGAGTTTGAGGCCAGCCTGATCTACAGAGTGAGTTCCAGGACAGTCAGGATTGTTTCACAAAAAAAGTCTCAAAAAACAAAACGAAAAATATATAGACTAATGGAAATGGGTTAATTAGTTGTAAGAGTTAGTTAATGATAAGCCTGAGCTAATAAGCCAAAAAAAATCTGTAATTAATATTGAGCCTCTGAGTGATTATGTTAAAAGGACCTCAGGACTGGGCGGAACAAAAGAAACCCCCGTTTATATCTTGCTGGGCTGGCATGAAGGCTTAGTGAGTGCTTGCATGCAGGCCATATAACCTAAGTAGATATGTGGAATCTGCAAGGTAGAAGAAAGAGCAGAGTCCACAGAGTTATCCTCTAATCTCCATCCACACAAGCCACAGTGCATGTGCTCCAGCAAGCATGCAGGCAGGCACAAAATAAAATACAAATGAAAAACAAATAAAAAATATTTAAAAGTCAGCACGGTGGTGCATACCTTTAATCCCAGCACTGAAGAGGCAGAGGCAAGCGCATCTGTGAGTTCAAGGCCAACCCTGTCTACACATTGAGTTCCAGGAGAGCCAGGGCTACATAAAGAGACAAACAAACAACAACAAAAAAATTCACAGTTTTTAAAATAATTTTTTAAATTGACAATGAAAGAATGAAGCACTAAGAAATTCCACAGTGTGGAACCCTGAAAACAGTGATTTTACCAAGTGACAAAGAAAAGCAGTCAGAAAAGACGACACACTGTGTAGTCCCACTTGTACCAACTGTCCAGTGGGGCCAGACTACAGGCATGGGAAGTGCACTAGTGGTTGCCTAGGGTGAAGGAGACGGAAGAAGACTGATAAAGGACAGGGAAGACTGATGAAAATGTCTATAACTAGATGGCTGCACAAACCCATAAACATACCACTGGATCATAAACTCCAACTGGTCAACTCCACACTCACACTACAGCTCATTAAAGACGTTTACAAATTTCTTTAAAAGCCTGGGGCTAAGATGTAGCTCAACGGTAGAATATCTCCCTAGCACAGTCAACTACCTGGGATGAGAACTGCCAGCTAAGAGACAAATTTTAAGTTACGAATATAATTAAAATCCAGAGATATTTGTGCGAAAGGAACATGGTGAGTAGCAGGACACTGAAACCTGTACGTAACCATCAACCACTTACTTTTTGAGGGAGTTTAGTATCTTCATGGAAATTCCACACTGGACCCATGACTTAATTGGCTTGGGACAACCTTTTCCTTTAACTGTAATGCCCTCCATTTCCAAACGAAACACATTCACCTCTGGAAAACAAAGCCCGTTAGAAACTCTTCTACTGGTACCATCCAGCTGTGTTCACTAGGCGGTCAAAGGTCAAACATCCTCACCTCTGTTTAAGTGCTATCTAAAGAAATCCCACAGCTGAACTACAAGAGAAACACTAAAGCTCAGAGAGACCAAGTAACAACTGCTGCAGTAAATCAAGAACAACGCAAATACCCCAGTTTCAACACTCTGGTTTTCCTGTTTTCTTCAACTGTAGCAGAATAATAAATGCCCGACAACACAACCACCTGGTATTGCATGATTTTCCCAGATCACATTTACAGACGGTTGATGGTGGGCAGTCATACCGACTGTCTCACACACCAACAGGGCCAACAGAAACACTCTGTCGGAATATGACAAGGACAGTACTACCACCCCTAAGAACAATTATGTGACTCTATCATTTTGCTCTTTTTAAAGATACTTCCAAAACATCTTCCAGCTCCCAAGCCTATGCACACTACCCCTGTGGAGTAGAACACACCCTCCCGGAGGCCACCATAACATAATCAAACAAACAGAAATATCTTACCCTCCTGAGACATTTTTGCTAGTTCTGGAACTTCAACATAAAAATTTTTTCTGAATGGTTCATACTCAATTTTTCCATGATCAACTGGTTCTAGAAGTTTTCTCTGTTTTGTCTGGTAGCCTGTCAAGGCTGTCTGAAGATCAACTTCCTCCTCCTCTGAAGAATACTTGAATTTTCAGGAACAAAAAAAGGAAATCCATTATTAATTTCCCCTTCCAGAAGAAAGCAGTTCCAGTTGTCAAAGCCCTCCTCTTTCTTAGGCACGAAATTAAGATTGCATAACCTAAAAATCTCAAGTAAGAATGTCCATGATTTTTAACATAGGTAAATCAACTCCTTTAAAAGCTTTCAATTGGAGAACAGGAGAATTCTGGGAAGAAGTTCTAGTCAGCAGTCCTGACCCAGCCACAGAGCAAGCAAGATGTGACTGCCTGGCCAAAAAAAAGACCGAGCCACGTGGCTAACATAGATAAGAATAATGGACAAATATAAGTTATAAGAGTTAATAAGAAGCCTGAGCTAATGGGCCAATCAGTTTATAACTAAAAAAATAAATAAATAAGAGTTTTCAACTTAGAGTTGGTGGCGAACAACTTTAATCCCGGCAGAGGCAGGCAGATCTCTGTGAGTTCAAGGCCAACCTGGTGTACGAGAGCTAGTTCCAGGACAGGCTCCACAAAGCTACAGAGAAACCCTGTCTCAAAAAAAAAAAANAGTTAATAAGAAGCCTGAGCTAATGGGCCAATCAGTTTATAACTAAAAAAATAAATAAATAAGAGTTTTCAACTTAGAGTTGGTGGCGAACAACTTTAATCCCGGCAGAGGCAGGCAGATCTCTGTGAGTTCAAGGCCAACCTGGTGTACGAGAGCTAGTTCCAGGACAGGCTCCACAAAGCTACAGAGAAACCCTGTCTCAAAAAAAAAAAAAAACAAAAAAAGTTTTCAACTTAGTATCTTTTTTCTTTATTCAAAGTTTTAATAGTAATACAAACCTCATATAATTCTCAGAAACGCCACTGAGGTTTTGCTGTTGTTTTCATTATCTAGACCTTTACATTACGGGTTACTAGGAAGAAATGCCATTCACTCTACTGCTTTGCTTGTCTTTCTGCTGTATGCCTGAGACGAGCTGATGAAGCAGAGAATGAAAACGTATGACACAACACAGTTACACTGCTGCTATACACTGAGATCCTGCCCTAGTAGTAGTTTGTGTAACTAACTAACTAGTAGTAGTTTGTGTAACTAACTAGTAGTAATTTGTGTACACTGAGGTCCTGCCCTAGTAGTAGTTTGTGTAACTAACTAGTAGTAGTTTGTGTAACTAACTGTGAAGCACATCAACACCAACGGTTTGCAATAAATGCTCTTAGGACATGATCATAACCAAGTCAGACTGAAGACTCACCTCCATGGCATCCTGGTCATTCTCCATCAGCTCTCCCTTCTTCTTATCAGAATCCACTACTGCTTTTTTGGTTGTTACCACAGTAACCACTTTGGTGATGGTTGGTCCAGACTTCTAAAATAAAAAAGGATTACAATACTTTGCAAAAGTTAAAAAAAAATGCTCAATCCTACAAAATGTAATTGAAACTAACATGACTTAGGTTTTAAGAAGACCAAGAAAGCTTTGCTTTGGTTTTGTGTGAACTTCTCAATGTGTCTGCACAATAGTTCATAGATACACTAACAAACACAAAACGGTAAGTTTATACATATAAGTTTATACGTGTAAGTTTATACAACAATTTTTTGTTTGTTTTTGCATTTTGCTTTTTAGAGACAGGGTTTCTCTATAGCACTGGCTGTCCTGGAACTCACTTTGTAGACCAGGCTGGTCTCAAACTCAGGGATCTGCCTGCCTCTGCCTCCCAGTGCTGGGATTAAAGGCTTGCTGCTACCACTGTTTTAGGATTTCGATCCATTTAGCCAATGACCTTGGGGCAGCAAGCCCTAGGGAATGGTCTTGTCTGAGTATGTGACCCTTAAAAGCTGATGGGGAGGGAGAGTGCACTCTCACTTTCTTGTTCAGGAGGATGGACCCCAGCTCCCCTGGACAGAACAGCAGGACACAGCAGCTGGATCGTGGCGGAGTCTAATCTCTATCAGTGAGTGTTTACTCCATTTTATACCTAAATAAATTCTTAAGATTGTTTAACAGACTCATGTGGTTTCACATAACAACCCCAGCAATACAGCCCACTTTTTTACCCCATGACCACTTGACGTAAGAATCCCCACTAACAAACCTGCAGGCCAACAAAGCAACAGCGATAAAGGCAACTCTCCCGGCAGCTAGCCGCATGCATACCTTCTCATTGCCCGCACCGCCTTTCACACTCCTCATGTTAAACTTCTTCACTTCTTCTTTCACTTCCTCCATGTAGGCATCTAATGGATCTAACTCCTCGCCCTCCATTTCATTCCCTTCCTTTTCAGCTTCCGCAGGATCATCTTCATCATCTAAAACAGCAGAGCGTATTTTCTTTGTACACATATTTCAAAGGGAAATACACAGCCAGTGAGTGACAGGCTCAGTGGGGAAAAGCTTGTGCTGCACAAGTCTGACAACTGAGGCCAAGTCCACGTCCCATGATGGAAGGAGAACTAACTCCTGAAAGCTGTGCTCTGATCTCTTTCTCTCTCTCTCTCTCTCTCTCTCTCTCTCTCTCTCTCTCTCCTCTCTCTCTCTCTCTGTGTGTGTGTAAGCGTGTGAATGCAGTTACACACAAGCACAAACTAATGATTTTAAATAATTCAATAATTATAAAAAATTTTAAAATTTTTTTAAAGATTTATTCATTTATGTACATGAGAGCTCTATCTTCTTCTGAACAACAGAAGTCATTTGATTTCACTACAAATGGTTGTGAGCCATGTGGTTTCTGGGAACTGAACTTAGAAACTGTGGAAGAGAAGCCTGTGCCCTCAACCTCTGAGTCATCTCTCCAGCCCAATTAAAATTCTTTTTTAAAGAGGAGACATGCCACATCCGTTCTATTACTTCCATTACTGCAGTGGGGCAGTGCACCCTGGGTTTAAGCCTCAGAAGCACAAGACAAGGCAGGAGAAATGTTTCTCTCCTAAATCATAAAAAGTTAGAAGTATATTTCTCTTTTTAAAGACAAATATGTGAATGTATACATGTATGTGCCTTGGTGCTCTGCTCTCACAGAGCAGAAGAGCAGGCTGGATTCCTGGCTGGAGTTCTGGATGATAGGGAACCATGAGGGGGGCGCTTAGTCTCATTAACAGCTACACTGAGGGCAAATAGTCTAGCGCCATCTACAAACTCCACAAGTAACAACTGTGTGTTCTGAAGTAAAATCAGTGATTCTTACTGGATGCTACTCTGTAATTGAAGGAGGTCTTTAAAAATCTCAATATGGCCAGGCACAGTGACTTACCCCTACAGTCCCAACTACTCAGGGCATTAAGGGAAGAGTCACTTGAGTACAGAAGCTCCAGGCTGGCTACAACAGCAGTGAGACTCTATGACTAAAACTACAAAAACCTTAGCTTAGTATGAATCCAGAAAATCTACCTCTAGGTACAAAGAGCTACAAAAAAAAAGAAAAGAAAAAAGAAAAAAACACAAAAGTTGTAAAAGAAAGTCAAATATTTCTGTTCAAACAACTCAAGCAACAATAGCCAGTGAGAAGATAAACCAGCCCAGTACATAGTCCCAATGTTTGGGAGACTCAAGTAGGAGAATCACAAACTCAAGGCCTGCCAAGGTTAGAAAGAGGAAGCCTGTCTTAAACAGGAAAAGAAAATATTTCCAGGAATAATGGCCACACTTTTAATTGCAGCACTTGGAAGGCAGAGTTCAAGGCCAGCCTGGTTGATACAGAAAATTCTAGGCCATCTGGGGATAATATAGACACCATGTCATGTACATATACTCAGCCACGCAGAAGAAAGTAGAGTAATACTTCAATATGAATGAAGACAATATGATAAACTAAAAAGCCAGACACAAGAAGACACCAATAATATGGCTGCATATGGAGGAACATAGGCCACTTCTCCAAGACAGAAAACAGCATGGAGGCAGAATGGTGAGATCGTCAATGGGTCGAAATTCCACGTAGCGGGATGATTAAAGAGCTCTGAAAATGGACAGTGATGAGGGCTACGCAGCACTGAATGTACTGCGAATAATTAGACTTGCCATTCTGTGCCTGAGAGGGTTAAAGTGGACCTAGGGAACTAGCTCAGGGCTAGAGCATTAGGTAAACACAGCGAAAGCCCTGGCTTTGACCCTCTCTCTGTTCAACAAGGGGTACGGGCAAAAATGTTAAAATGTAAATACAACATTGTGCATATTTTCCACAATTTTAAAAACGAACATCACCCACTTCCCAAATATACCATCATCATCTTCTAAACTCCACTTTTTCCCTTGTTTCATTTCCTCGATTTCCTTCTTCAATTCCCCTATGTTTTCCATGGCCTTTTTACGCTGCTCTTCTCGCCATTTTTCAACTCTTTCTTTTCGTTTTCTCATTTCTTCCTCCAGCTTATTCTGGTCAAAGTTCTTTGGGGAGGGAAAGAGAAAAAGAAAGAAAAAAAGAGGGAAAATCAAAATCAGAATTAGCAAGTGTACTCCACATGAGATTTTTGTTTGTTTGTTTTGTTTATTTCTGAAACAGGGTTTCTCGGCAGCTACGAAGTCTTTCCTAGAACTTACTCTGTAGACCAGGCTGGCCTCGAACCCACCTGCCTCTTCCTCCCAAGTGTTGGGATTAAAGGCGTGCGCCACCACTGCATGGCTCACATGAGGTTTTAATAAGTTCTCAAAAGTATAAAAAAAGAAAAATGGATGTGTGTATACATTCCTAAATGCAAACCAGATTTAGTAATCGCCCATCTTTATAATTAACCCTCCTATTATATTAAAAGCAAGGTCAGTGGGATGGCTCAGGAGATGAAGGCACCTGTTAACAAGAATGATCATTTAAGTTCAATATGGATAACTCATATAGTGGAAGTAGAAAATCAACTCTTAAAAGTTAACTTGAGGGCTACACTTGTGTCATGGCATGCCATATGTGTAACCCCCACAAAACGTAATATAATTTTGGAATCACAAAGTCAGACTTGGTCATTAGTACCTATAACCGCAGAAGGCTAGGGTTAGTTCCAGGCCAGTCTGAGCGATATACAGCAAGACCCTGAGAAAGAAAGGCAGTGAGGGAAGGAGGGATGGAAAGAGAGAACAAGGAAGAGTCATAACAAAAGGTACTTTCAATAAAGAAATATAATAAATGAGATTAGAGAGTTAGCTCAGCAGTTAAGAGCAATGACTGCTCTTCCAGGAGGCTCAAGTTTGACTCCTAGCATCTCCATGACGGTTTATAACCATCAGTTAACACCAGTTCCTAAAGATCTGGCACCCTATTCTGGCCTAGGCAGCAGGCACACAAGTGGTACACAGACATACACACACACAATACTCATAATATAAAATAATAATTCAAAATTAAAAAAACATGTTGTGGGATAATCTTTTTGTATACTGTAAAGATGTGGGATAATCTTTTTATATACTGCAAAGATGTGTCTCTCCAAAGGGGCCTTCTGACTGCTTTAATAAAGAGATGAATGGCCAATAGCTAGGCAGGAGAGAATAGGCAGGACTTCTGAGGGGAGAGACAGAGGATTATGGGAAGAAGACAGGGGGGACAGGACACCAGTGAGACACTGAAAGTTGGACATTATGTACAGAGGAGAGGTAACCGAGGCAGGTGACAGAACACAGATTACTAGAAAAAAGTTAATTTGAGTTAGAAGAGCTAAGGCCAAGCTATCCTAATTAGTAAGTCTCTGTGCTATTATCTGTGAGCTAGTGACTCAAAGAAAGTCCGACTATATCCATACAATTATTAAGTCCTAGGACTGGAGAGATGGCTCAGAGGGTAAGAGACTGCTCTTCCAGAGGTCCCGAGTTCAATTCCCAGCAACCACATGGTAGCTCACAACCATCTGTAATGAGACCTGGTGCCTTCCTTGCCAGCAGTACACTGTATGCTCAATAAATAAATAAATCTTTAAAAAAATTATTATGTCCTATTAGACTGATAAAAATGGCATCCCAACCTTGGCAAGGATATGAGAAATGAAAGCTTACCATTGTGTGCCTTCACCCTTTTCATTTTGATTTATTTACATACGCATGACAGTGGGCTGCACACACCACAGCATGGGTGCAGCAGACAACGTGCTGTCTGCCTTTCTTCCAACCTTCATGTGGGTTTCATTCAAACTCAGGTCTAGGCTTCCATAATAACTGCTTTTCCAGCTAAACCACTGTGCTGGTCCCAGATGCCTAAAATCTGTATACAGTTTTTAGGCTAATTTGATACTTTTCATATGGACTGATCACATTTTCTAAGTAAAAACAGGTAACATAAATATGGAACGTTTTCAGAAGGATTCTTCAAGACTTTTATCTGTTTATTTTATATTACTGTTATAAATTACTTAAAAGTAAAATTAAAGAAAGAGTATCATTAAGAAATAATTATCAGGCTGGAGAGGTTAAGAGCATTGCCTGCTCTTCCAAAGGTCCTGAGGTCAATTCCCAGCA
>LOJH01115404.1:0-10229 GCA_001685095.1 Ellobius talpinus
GGGAGGGGGAGGGAAATGGGAGGAGGGGAGGAGGTGGAAGTTTTTAATAAAAAACTGTATCAAAAAGGGAGTGTGTTTGAGAATTGAGATGGGAATGGTCGAAAGTGGAGCAAGCAGAAAGAATGAGGGGAAGTATCCATTCTAGCTTTTGTTGGATTTTTGACCCCTCAAAATTACCCATTCTGTCTTGATTTATTTACCAAAATCTGGTAATGGCACTAGGTATGCAAGCCATTGATGGTTTCTATACCACCAAGGCATTTTCCACAGGGAAAAATGAATGCAGTGTTGTACTCTTTTGAGTTTCAAGTAGAGAGTGGTTAACTTAGAAACAATCAGTGAGGACGTAGTCATCCCTTTTAAAGTTTATTGTTAGTTTTCTGATTGTAATAAGAAAAATAACACAATTTTAACACTTCTCTAGCCTTGAAAGTTTTTCCAGAGAGCAAGTCTCTAGTTTAAAACCTTGAAAGATAAGTTTTAGATACATTATAAGTTTGTTTCTCATATGTACATATTGTGAATTCCAAATTTCTCCCAGTTCGAATTATAATTTTTATTTTTATCCTATTTATTACTTAAGTGTGGTTATGTAAAAATCCATAGTAAGCAATGGAGGTGACATTGATTATACAAAAGACATAAGTAGAAAGCATCTGGCAGTGGGAAACATTGTTCTCTGATTCTTGTTACCCCTGGAGACAATTTCTACTAACGTTGTATAAGAATCTTGTTAAGCAAAAGAACAAAGTCCTGGCTTTCTTTCTTACTGGGGTACTCAAGTGATGAAGGTGGGGTGTTTCTGTGCAGACCTGCTAACTGAAGCCTGTGGACAAGTCTCTTTGTAGCATTCTACTGAAGCCATTTCTTAAAGTTGCATGTGACACTGTTTAGAACTACTATTCTAAGAAGACACAGAGACTCCAGTTTGTTTAGTGTAGATTATTGTAGAACTAATAAACCATGGATATAAAAAATCACACAAAGAGAGCCTTAAGATAGAGATGAACTTGGAGAACATTAACAGATAGAACTTAGAGAACATTAACAAAATAGAAGTAGCAACCAAAACACAAAACTTATCTTCTATCCCAACCTGATATTGCTGCCAATTAACTGGGTAAAGAGATGGCATATAATATCTGTATACTATAGAATATCTGTATACTATGGAATATATGTATGCTTCTTATTCTTTCAGAAGATTCTGTGATTATACTACTGATTCTACTTGCTTTTCAAAAGCACGTGATAAAATCTATTGCCACCATAACCATTCATTTCATCTTTTCTTTACTGTTTTAAAACAGTGTCTTACTATGCAGCTCAGGTTAGTCTTAAGATCACCATCCTATCTGTCTTTAAAGGGCTGGGTCTACCTTCCTGATTCTTCATACCCAATTCTGGAAAAAGAATTGAAAGACTGAATACACACTGCTCTCTCTACAGTCTGGTGCGTCACATTTGCTGTATTCTTTCCAGTCTTTAATTTATAAGTAGTTTTCATTAATTATATTTAAACATAGCAGTAAAAATGCATTTTTTCACTTATAAGAATTTGAACATTTTCCATAAACCTATCCTGTAATTATCATTCTAGTTCTGTATAAAGGACAATTAAAAAGAATAATCATAAATATAGTTACCTTTATAGGGCATACATTAGTCTCACAATAATTCAATATATCTAGCACTGTAACAAAGTGTGTCTTTGTTTACAGTTATAATTGGTTTAAAATAACAAAAACCTTTATTTCCATTAACTTGTCATTAGACTTTTCCTACTCACCATAGTTGTTTGAGAATGTGAACTACAATTACACTGCACTGTGTCTCCCACTCTGGGTTCTGTTCATTATCTTTCCTTCCTTGACAGCTTTCCAGAGCCCAGCTGGCTGGCATGGACTCTGCTCCTAAGCAGTATGCACACCTCCAGTTTCTGCTCTTAGAATTCATACAATAAATTGGCCATTCCCAGTTGCTAAAATAAGTAGAGATTTCAAAGTATCTCCTGAAGTGAGAGCAGAAAGGGGACAATTGGGGACGTAAAGAACTGGATGTCCCTCCCCAGCTTTATTTCTGTCATGTTTTCTGAAAGATTGAATTTTCCCTTCTTTGTCTCATCCAAAAATTGACTGCAAAATCACGGAATTCCCACGAATATGAGATAAGAGTAGGCACTTACTTTGGCATGTTCTCTATTCGATCTGCCATTAATTATGCCAACAGGAAACTACTTCCTTCTCCCCATCCAATGATTCCTATCACTCATGACTATTAAAATTATATCTCTTTCTGTTTTGTATTAACATTAGCGTGTCTTTTCAGAAGAAATGACAAGAAGTTCATGTTATCTTTCAGGGATTCTTTGTGTGTAGTTTTGAGCATTGGAGTTGTGACATCATCCCTCATGCTCACATTTAGTTCACATTTAGAGTACATAAGCCAATATGACTAACGAAGGACTTCATTGTTCAAACTAAGATTCTTCCGTAGTGCTAAAGTTACTGAAGGTAAAATTGAATTTCTTAACTATTTAGAAAAATAAACAATAGAAAGAGAAAGGGTAGAATAGGTGCAGCAATGAGAATTTTTACATTCAGCGCTCACTCTATCAAACATGGCTAAATCAATAAAATAAAATCCCAAGGTTGAACCTTGCTGTGGTAAAGTGTGCTTGCATCTCCAATGTGTGAAAAATGGGGAAAAATTAGATACAAACTTAAATTAATGATTTTTTAGATAAAATGACTGTTTCCAGATGCATAAGTCCATTCTAGATTAACTTAAACAGAGAAGCCCAAAATTGTGAATGCAAAATAAGTGAATAGTGAAATCGTTTGGGGCCTATTGTATTCATCATTCCTAATAAGATACAGACTAGAAATCTCCAAACCTCCATTGCAACTCTGTACCTACTTGACTGAGTTGTAGAAATGGGGTGTGATCACCAAATCTCATTTATACCAGCCTCAAGCCTTTGTCCCTTTTCAAATAAGAACTTAGAAGAGCAAGGAACCAGAAGAGAGCCTAAATCCCTCAATGACGTCATGGAGCAGAACTAAGAAACTTCGACAGTTTAAGCCACTAAGATTCCAGGGTTTATCAGTCATAGAAGCTGGTGTGAATTTATGTTTGTTCCATTTCCAGAGCAGTCCAGAAGGAATTTAAAGCGGCTATCTTATCTTAACAGCTTTTTAGCAAAGACGACGCTAAAATGTCCAGATGCTTTCAGCCCCTACTAATTAAATCAGGTGATCTCCAAGGAGATGTTCCTTTATTCATGAGTAGCCACACTTCAAAGAGTCCAGCTCTTCATGGAACAGTAGCTAAAACTCAGGAATCTAAAGGAAAAACTGCCTAACAGGATTCTCTTCCATTTGATCTTACTTTTTCAAGGAAATTTTAATAACCCTCTAAAGGAGCAGCCATCGTGGCCACACACATCGTACTGATCGGCTGGGCTGATTCTGGAGACTACTCAGTTAGCAGAAGCGATCATTCTTTCCTGCTCTCCAAATGAGCAGTGGTACACACGGTACACATCTCGGAGCTTTTGTCTGACCTCGGAACGCTGTAACACATTTCTTAAGAGAAAAAGAAATGCCTTGGGTCTTGCTTATCTTAATCTATCCTAAGTAGGTAACTGTTTGCACCCATAAAGAATCAGAATGCACTGAGAAATTTCGTGTCTGCCACATTTCAACTTTTCTCTTGTCTTTACTATCACATCTTATTTTCACATTATTCCTGTAGAGTTGTTACGGTGGCTCCACTTTCAAGTAAGAAAACTGAGACTAACACAGTGTTAAGATAAGACAGATCACTATCCTATACCACAATTAACTACTACCATATAGTTTGTGGGATTTCAAAAATCACACTTATGAGGCTACTAATCATTTTAGGCTGACTGCCTTTTGATTAGTAGTATTAATTTCAGTGGGAGGTAAACCTTAGATTAGACAGCCACACTTTCATCTTTAAAAGCCTTAAATGCAATAGGAATATCTACATGTCCAAGTATCTCTCTATATAGGCCAAAAGGAGATTTGAAACTATTGGAAAAGAGCAATAATTTGCACATCAAAGAGATCAAAATAAACACCAGAACAGGGAACTCTCCAGCGCAGAGGAGAGATTAAACAAAAGCTATTGATTAATGGTTTAGGACAATCCTTGCTAACTGTTAGTCACTTGAAAACAAGATGAACTCATGTTTTGAATAGATTTGTCTTTTTTATGGTCATGGAAAAAGCAGAACATACTCTAGAGGGAACTGAGAAAATTGTACGTGTTCCTATTTTTAAGAAGAATTATTATAATAATATATATATATTACTATTATATATATATTGTGTGTGACATATTCCTGTACTTGCAGAACTATAGAGACATAGGCAGGGCAACCAGAAGTTCAAGGCCATTCTTGATTACTTAAGAACCTATTTCACAAGGACGTTCTTGGCTACATAAGACCCTATCTCAAAACCAATAAAAAACATACAGATAGATAGATTATAGGCTTTTATTATAAAAGTTTTATGCAGTAATTTATGAAAAGAACAAAAGAAGTATATATAGAAGTTAAGAGCTCAAAATAACATGGCCGCATAAAATAAGTAAATAAAAATAAACAACAATAAAAGATAAACCTCAGTACTCAATAAATAGTGAACAGAAACATTTTTCTCCAATACTGAGGCTTAAACCTAGACAAATGGGACATCAGCAAAAAGGGTGATTTCACCCATAAAATCATGAGATAAGTGGAAAAGGGATTATTTAGAATCTTTAATAGCTTTCCTCTGCAGCTACAGAAATTTTCCTCTGTGTTGGAAAATCTGCAAAACTCATATAAAGTAGAAGTTTTCCTGTGGCTGAGTATTGGGATTGATTTTGCACTTTGAGGGCCCTTTCACAGTGAGGGTGTGTTTTCCCCATGTCCTGAGTGCAGCATGCATGAGAAAGTTAACACCATGGTGGCCTCCTGTCCTACACAGTACTGTGGCCTAGGAGGGAACTTGGAGGGTAGCATGTAATATCCCCCAGAGACTGTGGAATGACTAACTATTCAACAAACAGATTCACTCCTCCAGGTCAAAGGGAGCTATGCATCAAGTACCCTTTGACTGAAGATCTAGAAAAGTCACTAACCCACCACTCCAAAGGCGCCAACTTTAAAACTTGTCGGTTCCAGAAAGCACTAACCACTCAGATGTTTCCAGATCAGTAAGAACTGTCCTAATCTGTTGACCTCTCCGAGACTATCAAAGGGGAACAGGGACAAGGCAAAAGTATTATTTGACAAGAGGTCCAATACTAATTTTGTACTTCTTTTATATCAATTCACATAAATTTTATCACAGTAAACCATCATCAGGTCAACTGCAAATAGTTGGATCTACATTATCTTAGACACAAATGATACCTTTTGAATACCTAATAGCCATTATTCGAGTAACTATACATCCTAAACTATCTTTGTTTGTAGAACTAGTGGCCGAATAAGGTTTCTCCTCCTGTATGAGTTCCTGAGTACCTTTGCTCATTGCCCTTTATAGGTGGTGATGTCATTAGCACAGAGCACATGGGATGATCTACGAACCTGGCTTCATAATGGCAATCATAGTTTCTACTTGAGTGCTCTCCAATTCGCAGTATCAAAGCTTTGTATCTCTTCCATCTAAAAATGAATAAAGGAGTAGAGGTGGAAACATAATGCCTTGCATGCTAACTGGAGACTGTGTTCAAGGATAAATTGTGTTTTCTGTCAGATTTTAGTCTTTGGGCTTTAATCTCAAGGTCACTCGCTTCCTAAAAAGAATATAGGGGGGCTGGAGAGATGGCTCAGAGGTTAAGAGCACTGGCTGCTCTTCCANCATACATGGAAGGAATGTTGTATACATAATAAATAAATCTTTAAAAAAAGAATATAGGTAACTCTACTGAGTTTTAAGACTTGCATACTAAAGTTAATTTTTTTTTGCTTTTTAAGTCCTTCATACAAGTTTCTGAACTCTCTATTATCTGATTTGATAGAACATGAGATTTATGATTGACAGTTTTAGACATCTGGAATGTTTAAGTCTGCTTTCTGACTGTAGATTTATTTGGCACACCTTTATTCTTCAAGTCCTCAACCTTCTCTTCTCTGTCATTCCTCTCACCTCCCAGCCACTTCTTCATTTCAGAAATAGCTTTATTTGGTGAAAACACAATCATAAGATAGCAAGATTTATTTTTTGGTCTTTTGAGACAAGGTTTCTCTATAGCTTTGGGGCCTGTTCTGAATCTAGCTCTTGTAGACCAGGCTGGCTTCAAACTCACAGTGATCTGCCTGCCTCTGCCTCCCGAGTGCTGGGATTAAAGGCGTGAGGAAGCACCACACAGTTAAGATTTTATAGAGATGAACATAGTGTCCATTCATTGTTTGTGCCCTTGTTCAGCTCTAAGAGAACTAAACTGATCCCAGAATTTCCAGCTTCAGTTGTCTCTCACTTCTTTATCACTCCTTTATCATTCATCTAAGCAACTGCTCCCTCCCAACCTTCAACTTGAACAATATACAGCGGTCACAACTTTCTTTTCTTGTGTCTTTAAAGATTCCAGCTGTTTAAAGCTCCCCATTTCTCTCCCTTGTAAAATCCAAAAGAGCCTCCAGAAACCAAATCATTATCTCCTACAAATGGCTATGAGGACAGCTATTAAGGTGCTAGGCACTTGGTATATACATCTGTAGTGATCAATGTTCTCTTTCATGATGACAGATCTACCAAGGAGATGGTGAGAATCATAGATATCACCATCCATGGCTTATCACTAGCATATTATGAATCAGAATTTAAGCCATCTAAGTGAGCCCAAATACTTGCTTGCTCTATTCTTGGAGGTTGGCTTTTGCATCCTCCCTGATAGTTATACTTGTTTCTCCAATTTAAGAATAAATGGGAAGGAAGTAGCCAGCATAAAGAAAATGTAACTATGAAAATACCTAGCTTCATACACTAAGTTTAATAAGGTACTAATTATTATGCTCGCAGAATCCCTTTGATTGGAATTAATGGCAAGAACCTTGTAAGCTCCCTATAGATTTCAGTTTCCTGCTTTATTCTTAACAAAACAAAGTTCATCCTGTCAAAGCGTAGTCACAGTTGGATATTATGAGCAAGCTTTGATTCTAAGACTTCTGCTGACAGCGAGAGCTAAATGGAGTCAGCAGTTTGCCCTTCCAGACTACAAAAGAGAAATATTCGAGAGGCGGACAATAAAGTAACACCTTCTTCTGTAGTTCTCAAACTGTATCAAAAACATTGTGTGAGATGTGGGCCCAAATTCTATACTTTTACTAGCAATAGGATGGACACACTGGTCCAGATCTGAAGCAACTTTGCATACTTTCTGCTTTCTGCTTGTATATCTTTTTTTCTCTTATGTTTAGCACATATAGTTTTAGGGTTCATAAAGATAATTTCCTTCAAATCAATGATGTATTTTAACTGTATTCACCCAATTCCATTCATCTCCTTAGTCTATACCTCCTGTTATACTCCTTCCTTCCCCAAGTTCCCCTTTTATTTTCATATCCTATGTATATGTTTATATAAGAATTTGAATACCCACAAATAAAATGTTGTTTTTCTCTGTGTGTGGCTTTTTTGCTCAATATGATTTCCCCTACTTGTATATATTTCAGCAAACAGAATAATTTCATTCTTCTATGTTTAAATAAATGCCAGTATATACTACCCACTCAACTTTTGATAGATACCCAGGATTACCTCATAATGTCGGTACTCCAAATAGTGTGTCAAAAGCTTACCTGTATCTCTGTCATGTTGACTTTGAGTTATTTGAGTTCATACACAGGAGTGGTAGAGTTGTGTTGTGTCATCCTCTAGTTCTAAGAGAAAACACTATACTGAGTTCCATGGTAGTTAGACCAGTTTGTCTTCCTACCAGTACCAGCTAACAGTTCCCTGCTCTCTATTCTCTCTAGCATTTGTTACTGTTTTTTCAACAACAACCATTTGGTCTAGGATGACATGAAAAATCTATGTTGTTTTAATATGAATTTTCCTGATGCCTAGTAATATTGACTACTTTTTTCACATTGGCTGTTCATTTGTACTTCATCTTTTGAGAAATATCTGCTCATCAGATCATTTGTTGACTGGGATGCTTGATTTCTCCCTTCTTTGGTTCTTTGTATGTTGTAGCTATTAACCCTCTGGCAGACAAATAGCTGACAAAGGTTCTCTTAATGTTTTTCCCCAAAATTCCATGGGTTGTCACTTCACTTAATAGTTGTTTCTTTGGCTATTCAAAGGCATTTGAATTTCATGCAATCCCAAGCGTCAATTCTTGCTAGGTTTCCAGAGCTTCTAGAAGGAAGTCTTTGCTTAGGCCTGTAACTTAAGGTGTTTTTTCCCATTTCCCCTAACAGTTTTCAAGGTCCAGGTCTTACATTAACATCTTTGATCTATGTTGATATGATTTTTTGTACAAGTGAGAGGAAAGGATCTAACTTCATTTGTATTTTTTGACTTTTCAGACTAATATTCAGTTTTCCCTGCATGAATTGTTGAAAAGGCTATCTTTTCTCCAATGTATGTTTTCGGCATCTGACTACATAACCTTTTTGATAGTCCTTTTTTCTATCGCCAAAAAGTCCATTTTTTTAAAGGAAAAAAATGTTAGCGGCATATACCTCTAATCTTAACACATGAGAAGCTACAGAAGGTTAAGTCTGAAGCCAGTCCGCGCTATATAGTCAGACCCTGTCTAAAAAACAATGCCTAGGTGCCTAGATTTAATTCAGGTTCTGCCTGTCAGGATTAAATTACATGGTGTTTTCCATGGTAGACCATGTTGGTTAAATTAATAGATCCAATAAAGACTCTTCTCAATCATTATTTAAATACATCATAATAACTGGTTTTTTATACAGTGAGCAAACTGTCACAGATAATAACATGCTCCAGCAGAATTTAAGTAAAAAACAATGCCTTCCTTACCATCAAATCAAAATAAACTAGAAAGTACTAAACTAATCATATAATAAAACTTTCATCCTCAACATAGAGAGCCAGAGCCATATAAGTATAATACAGATTTACCCATCTTACAAAAGAAATACTGTATTATATAAATGAAACTACTAATTCTTTTTAATTTTATTAATTTTTGATTTTATTTTTTGAGAATATAAAATAATTACATTATTTGTCTTTTCCCTTCCTCTATCTAAACCTTCACATATGATCTTCCATGTTCTCTTTAAAATTTATGGATTCATAGACTTTTTTTAATTTGTTGTTGTAACATATATGTATGTGTGTGTACATATATTCTTTTTTAATTTTATTTGTTTAACTATTATTTTTTATGTTCATTGATATTTTGTCTGCATTTATTTATGTTCGAGGGTGTTGGATCCTCTGGAATTGGAGTTATAGACAGTTGTGAGCTGCCTTGAGGGTGCTGAGAATTGAACCCAGGTTCTCTGGAAGAATAACCAGTGTTCTTAATCATTGAACCATTGTTCCAGCCACTACATATATATTGTTAAACACATAAATCCTCCCTGTAGTTACTTTATTCATGTTTTTATGAATGACCAATTAGTATTAGACAATCAGTTTGTGTGTTCTTCCCTGAAGACAATTTCTCCTGCTCTCTGCATTTCTTAGAGGCCTGACGACCTTTCTGTACACTTGAGGCCTCTCGAGCCTTTCCTCATTTATGTTGGCATAAGAAATAAAAAACATTAATGTGATCAAGGACTCCTACTTCATTTCCCAGTAATGGGCACATTTGAAGGAGCCAAGAATTTCTTACACTATAGCTGTTTTAAGGCCTTGTCTTGTTAAAGGACACTAGGTCCCACTCTGTTGTCGTGAGACTAGAAATTTCTTTTCCTTCCTTCTCTCCTTTGCTATCTGCAGCCAGTTCCTAAGTGCAGCATTTCTGCTCTGCATAGAATACCTTTTGAATCAGGACCACAACTCTGTAACTTTGTTATTCTTGGTTTCATCTAATACAACAGTCTGATAAACTTGCAGCTTTGCCTTTGCTTTCTGTAATTCATTTTTCTTGTTGTCTTCACATTAATCTAAAATGTAAATCTGATGTCATCATTCCTTTGAAGGAAACACTTTCCGTTGCCTTCAGGACAAAGTAAAAGAAGAAGAAAGAATGAGGAGGAGGAGGAGGAGGAGGAGGAGGAG
>LOJH01115442.1:0-10047 GCA_001685095.1 Ellobius talpinus
GCCTCTGGTCCTGGCTGCTCGGCTTCTTCTTTTTATTCTTTTGAGCCAGCTCAGGAATAACGAGGGGAAGTGACTTCTGTTCTTTTCCCCTCATTGGTGAATAACCACCACATGGTTACCATGCTCAAACCGCAGTCTTAATTAAAGAGGCAGAGGACGGTAGTCTGTTCTCACTCAGCCACGGTCAGACTTCTGAGTTCAAGTTCAGTTCCAGGACTTGCCGGCCCTCTGACCTCAGCTGAAGCTCAACCTAGCTCCCCTGGGCCTCAGTTTCCTCATATATAAACCAAGACAATAAAGTCTGGATCAGACAATCAAATGAAGTGGTGTTGGAAGCAAATAACAGCCACTGTGAGGCGCCAAGTATACCAGGCAATAAGACAGAAAAAAAGAAAAAACAAAACCCCCCCCAAAAATGAAAGGAGCTAACAGAGCTGTGTAAACTAGCTGGAGATTCTCGATAAAATTTGGTAAAATGGGCTGAACAGCATGTGCAAAGGTCCTGGGGTTGAGGTGTTCAAGAAATTAAAGTCATTGCCAGAAAGGTTGGTTCCAGGGATCAGGACAATGAGAAAGAACTGCTGGCAACGCCTTGGAGGACAGGGCTTGAGGTTTGGTCTTTGTGTTGATGGCCATGGAAGCTGCTGAGGACTTAATGCCAGAGTGAATAAGATGTTTGAAGACTGACATGGGGCCTGGGATATAGCTCGGTTGGTAGGGTGCCTGCTTTGACATACATGAGACCCCAGGTTCCATTTCCAACACTGCAAATCGGGCATGGCGATTCAGGCCTGTAATCTCAGCACTTGGGAGGTGAAAGGAGGATCAAAAGTCCTAGACCATCCTCCGATACATAGGGAGTTCAAAGCTAGCTGGGCTACATAGGTCCCTCTCTGAAAAACAAAGAAGGGCTGAAATAAGAGTGATGTACAAGTATTAAGACGTGAGTTCAAATCCCCGGCACCCACATAAAAAGTTAGACATGGCCCATTGCTGCAGGAGAGATTGTAGGAGGTTGCTGGCTGCTAGGGTCAACAAGAGATCCCATCTCAAGGGGCTAAGGTAGAGACTGATGGGCCGGACACCTGATTGTCCTCCTTGGGCCTCCATGAATGTAACTATACACATACATCACACACCAAAAAGATTAAATGACTTATGTTGCCAGTACCAGAGCCATCTCCCAACACACACAGGTAACTTTCCAAGTGTGCCTTCCACAGCAAGACATTTGGTTCTTATGGAGTGTGAACTTGTTTGGGGTTTGTTGTACTCTTCAGAGCTCCCTGGGTAGTTGTTAATGTACCACAAAGTGTGGGAAAACGTGTGATTAAAATGCACGAGTGTGCCGGGACTCTCGCCAGACAGACCATCTATCCCAACTCCACCTCCATCACGACCTCCTGGAATGTCTCTCGCCCTAATAAGGAGGGGAATAGTGGGTTAAATGACCTGTCCCAGAAGCAGCAGGTCATCACCGTGTGTTTTGATGTGTGAGGCAGAGCCGTTTGACCCCAGACTCAGCCACTACTGTGCTCTCCAACCTTCTGGGCTAATGGGAGCAGGGGAACCAAGCTCAGCATGGACTTATAGCAGCCATCTTGTAAAACCCATGTTTCCCCAGGAATGAAGAGCAAAGGGTAGGTAGAGGCGACAGGTTCCCAGAGAAGCCCTCTGCCACAATGTAGTGCTAAGCTATTCCTAGTCTCTCCTGGAATCCCACATTGGTGGCCAGAATCACGTGATAAGTGGTTGTCCAGGCACTCAATAAGCAATTGTGTATGTTTTGCCTAAATGACGTCTTGATCTCTCCTGCCTAGATTCTGAGCTCTGGTAAATGGGGGCTCCTGAGGCCTTGTCTCTACCCAACTCGACTGGGCTAGGATCCAACTGATTACTTTGTTTCCTTGGTTTAATTCTTACTGGGGTTTTCAACTGGCTGGGCTAGGATCCAACTGATTACTTTGTGTTTCCTTGGTTTAATTCTTACCGGAGTTTTTACAATGTTGCATTCTTAGGCCACAATGTATCCTTCCGCTCGGACCTGCTGGCTTCTTGGTGAGCAAAGCTTGCTGGGAACATCCTTGGATTCCTCTCTCTGTGCAGGGAGCAAAAAACCGAGGTACCATAGGTGAAGGGGATTTAATGTGGATCTCTGCGAATGATGACAATCTTGCTTTCGGTTGTGACCTGTGTGCTCTCAATGACAGTGTGAGGATTTCCTCAAGATCCATGCCTTGACAACTTGTCTATGTGGCTGTGGCCTGTTCCTCCCTCTGGGAGCCCACCAATCAGCTAATCTGGCTAGCCAGCTGCTCTGGGGTGTCCCCCTGCCTACCAGGACTATAGGAGGGCCGCTGCTCCCACCCAACTTTTTCAGTGGGTCCTGGGAACTCTGAACTCTCTCATATTTATAAGTACTTTACCTGCTGAACCATTTCCCCAGCCCCTCATTTCTAAATACTTCTAGTGGCATGGTTTGGTGTCATCTATTATTCTAGACAAGTGGTTCTCAGCCTTCCTAATGTTTTGACCCTTTAATAAATACAGTTCCTCATGTAGGTGACTCCCCAACCATAAAATTATTTTTGTTACCTCATAACTAATTTTGCTACTGTTATGAATCATAATGTAAATATCTGATACACATATGGTCTTAGGTAACCCCGGTGAAAGGGTCATTCAACCCCCTCCCAAAAGGGGTCGTGACCCACAGCTTGAGAACCACTATGATGGACCATTCTGAAGCTGATTGCCAGCATAAAATACACAGGGAGGCACTGGGAAGAGCTTACATTTAGGAATGAGATGCTGGTTCAAGCTTTGCCTTCTAAAGGCTGAGTTGAATGTGTGCTTTGACAATGTTATCAGGCTTGATGAGCCCCAGTCTTCCCTCTCCTGTACATGGGCATGGCAATGCTCAATTGCTGGCGCCATGGGGAAAATTAGCCCATGACTCTTAATGGACCCAAAGTATCACACCCATTGGGGATTTTAGGCTACATAATGGACAAACACATGCCCTCACTCATGAGAAAAGAAAGTCTGAAGGAAATCTACTTCCAGTAGATAAGATGTAAGGGTCGAGGCATTTTCATTTTGTATGACTCGGAAATCCACCCACAGCCAGAGTTTCGACAGGAAAATGAGTGTGCTTGTGAGGGCGTTCATGTGTGTGTTCAGTGTGTTTCCATGTGTTTATATGAGAGTATTGGTGTGTGTTCACATGTGTGCATATGAGGCTGTTCTAGGGTATGTCCGCATTTTATGCATGCATGCTCAGAGTGGTTGTAGCCAAGGGCTGTTGGAAGGAGCAGTCCCAAGCTACTGGAGGCAAACATGAACCGTCCCCACAACAGCTTCCTTGGTATCCACACGTACTGTCTGCTAGCCTATCTAGCCAGAATAAAATTGTAAATGGATAGCATGCCCAGTGGAGAAAAAAATAAGCCCAGTCAAAGAAATACAGGAAGTAGAAAAGGGTAAGATAACAGCATTTATGTGAAGCAAATCCCTCAGTGAGGCAAAGTGCCTGCCTCTCCCTGCCCTCTCTTCTCAATGCAGATGGCACCGACATGAACATGCTTCCAGGATGTGTGGGAGTAAAAGGCAAAGACCATGTCTGCCCACCCCACACCAGCTGCCTCAGCAACACTGATTGGTAACACAGCTCATGCCAATGGAGCCATTTCTGTCCTTGCTGTCAGATTCTATGGGACCCTGAAAATAAAGCATATTGCAAAGATGAGGAGGAGTGTAGATACCTGGAAAAGCAGACAGGATGGTGACAGAACTTAATAATTTAACCAGCTGGACTTCCACCCATCTGGGTCTCGTCCTCCGTATTCGAAGAGCTTAAGGAGCAGGTGACTCAGACTCCAGGAAGAAGGGACTCTGCTCCTCTGCCCAGCCAAGATGGGAGTTCTTGGGGAGAGGCCCTTCAACAGCCCTCCTCCTCCAATAGAGTAGGGTCTGTATCACCCGCTACTCATGGCTCGGGACTGAGCCTCTGTGCCGTGCCCTTGGGTATCTCCACAAGTCTCGTCTGCTGTAGAAAGCTGTCCTCTGAGCACACAAGTCCCGCCATCCTCAGGGCAGCTGTGACAACTCATAAACGACCCTGCAGGTCAGACCTTTCCTCACAAAGGAAGGCAATGAGGAGGGAGGGTCCCTTGCCTGAGATTCCAACCACATCTGCCTAGACCTGTTTTCCAGCTGTGCGCAACTCTGTTCAAACTGAAAGCAGTCTCCAAGGCTCAGGAAGTGTGCTGGAGTATGGAGAATAAAGGTTAGCTGAGCTGGGACTCCATCTAGGCAGCTATGGCAAAGTTTTCATCCATGCCAGGGTGAGGATTTTATGTGGTGTAGCTATTTAGGGGTTCCCCATGCTCCCTATTTTGCTGTTATCCGGTATGTATGTCATCATGTCATACATGAGGTATGTAGCTGTTATTCACATATTCCCAGAAAAAGTTCATGCAGTGATCTTCATTGAAGGAGCAATTAAGACTGAGCATAATGCTACACACCTTTAATCCCAGCACTAGGGAGACAGGGGCAAGTGGATCTGAGTTCAAAGCCAGCCTAGTCTACATAGAGAGTTCCGGGAAAGTCAGGGCTACATAGTGATACACTGTCAGAAAGAAAAAAAAGGAAAGGAAGGAAAATAGCCTGGTATGATGACACATACCTGTAATCCCAGTACTTGGGAGTTGGATGTAAAAGTATCAGGTGTTCAAAACAAACCTCAGCTATGTAATGAGTTTGGGGCAAGCTATGGCTAAATATCTATAAAAACAGCAACTATACATAACTATATAATGATTATATATTTTATAATATATATATTAACAACAATAACCAAAGACAGTGCATTTGGGCCACATGGTTGAAGGCTGGTTCCTCTCACACCTGAATCCTAGACATGTCTCATGTTCTGAGTCCAGCTGCTTCTCTCCTGTCCAATTACAGTGTCTACTTCATAGGTTGGCGATCTTAAATAACTTCACACAGGGAAAAAACTGGGCCTCACATGCCAGGCCTTGGTTAGTGTTCACCAGTAGACTTATCTACTTAGTGTCCTTTCTGTCCCTGCGTCAACTTGAAGGGAAGACACACACACACACACACACACACACACACACGTGTGCATGCACACAGTCACCATGATGAACAGATGGGTTTCATACACTTCTCCTATTGCTCCATAAGCAGACCTGAGTTCACAGGGCTGGGTTTAATGACTCCAGATAGTGTATGGCTTTGGGCAGGGACTTGTCTCTGCATGCCTCAGTTTCCCCATATGTAAAATGGAAGAGACAACAGGATGTGCATGTCTTGTCTTGCTGTGTTGCTGAGTCTATGCACGTAGCATGTCTGGACTCTGTAAACAAAGTGCAGTTATATACATGAAGGACCTGGTGGAAGGAACTCAGAAGCAAACCATAGTTTCCAGAAAAATGAGCCTGATGCTCCAAGCGTAACGAGCTTTCCATCCCTCCTTAGGAGTAACTCTCATCCACTCCCCTACCGCTTCCTACCGGCTTTTGTCTCTCTCCAGGTCTCATGGTTGAAGGGGGGAAGTCTCTACTGGAAAAAGCACCAGTCCATCTGTTTCAGAGACTCAGGGAGAAGTGCCAAACGACATCCATCCCCAGCTGGGGCCTCGCGGCTTCTGATAAGCAAGCCTAGAGAGAGGTGAATTCTGAAAATTAAACAAAACCCGGTGTCTTTGAAAGGTCACCCAGCTCTGAGGTTGGCCGTGCCGTCAGAGACAGGCAGCAGGGTGAGTCAGGAGGAGGGGATGTCGGGAGCACCTGAGAACAAAGATGGTGGCCAAGAACAGGAAGGACTCAGATGTCTCCTAGACTCAGAAAGNACACTGTTGGAACACTCAACCTCCAAGCACCAAACTGGAAGGATTCCAGCCCTCAAGGAAGCTGCCGCTTCTTGTGGAGGGCAAGTACTTCCTGCCTGCCCAGCAGAAGACAAGAATTTGGTCCCTGGAGGCAGTTGCTCACCTCTTAGGGCAACAGAAAGGAAGAAGGGTCACTCTTGGACTCTACTGTGCTCACAGGGGGGTGTGGGAGAGATCTGCAGATTGCCACACCAGCCATTTCTAGAAGGGTCCATGGGCTTCCACCATGATCAGGACAGTGGAGTCTTGCCATGTTATCTACCATCACTGGGGGAAGGGCATTCCATGGACCCTGTTGTACCTAGGAGAATAAAGTAGAGGACAAAACCAAGAGAAGAAAGCCCAACTGAAGATGCCATGTGGTTGGTTATGTGACCAGAGCTACCAAGCAAGACACAGGACTTATTTCATTGTGCCCTTCAAGTATCCCTGTGTGTTTCGCCATCTTCAGTTGGCATATGAGAAACCAAGGGCAGCAACTCCCCACTGTGGACCCTGGCACTCTGCCACCTCTAAACTGTTAATTGTGCCAAGTGTCTTCCCCCATCACTCAGCCCTTCCCATTGCGCTCCAGGTGAAGGATCCTAATTTCTCCATCTCCACCCCTGTGACTGGAAGGAAAGGCAACTTCCTTCCGCAGATTAGACACTGGGAAAAACCTCAAGGTCCGGTGCTGTCTCACCCCCACCAGTCAGAGTTCCTAGCGCCTCCTTCCAGATAGCTCAGCACCTGCCACCAAGCCTGGCCACCTGAGCTTAATGGGACAGATGTGTAACTGCTTCAGGTCCTAGTCAAGTAGACTCGTGGGACTAAGGAGAGTAGAGCATCTTTCAGTGGGAGGGGCAAGAGCCTAAGTCAACCCTGTGCTGGGATCCCAAGTTAGCCCTGTGTGATGTCAGGCAAGGCACCTGCCTGTGAGGAGGCCTGATGACCATGGCCCTCTGGCAGGTTGCTGTGAAGTCTGGAGATGACCCACTCAGCTAATAGGCACTTGAGAACGTAGAACTAGGGTCACTATCCACCATCAGCGGTGCCCATTGCTGGACACCTATAGGGAGACAAGAAGATGGAGCAGAGGACCATGGACCCATGTCCCATCAAGAGCACAGCCCCAATGTTAAAAATGCCTCCTAAAGGTCCCACCACCTCCCAAAATCGTCCCCTTAGAGATGAAGCCTCCAACACACATACCTCTGGAGGACATTTAAGATCAGGCTCCAGGGTGGGAACAATGATACAGTTCCTTGCTCTTCCAAAGAGCAGGAATTCAGATCCCAGAACCCATGTTATAACTGCCTATAATGCTAGCTCCAGAGGATGCCACACACACTTCTGGCCTCTATAGGTGTACACAACACTCACTCACACACACACCCCTTTTTAAAAATAAAGGCTAACTATGGAACTATTTACCATAATCCACCACACAGTTCCAGGATGAACAGTGCTGCTATGAGAACCAGATGGACCAAGAATCAGACTGCTTGTACCAGTTGTTGGCCCTGTAGGACAAATCTCAAATGACCTACCCAGGGTCGGTTTGTGTAACTCAAAGATGGGATGCCCATGTCTACCCCACAGAATCCTCTTCAAGGGCTACATGAGTTGAGCATTTGAGTTCAGAGCTCTGTGCTTGACACACAGTGAGTCTCCAGACAATTCTTGCACATCTCCTGCTTGTCTGTGTCTGAGTCAGAGCTTCACGTATTCGGGACTGAGTCTTCTCGAAGGTCTGGAGAGCAAACCAACTTGGAAGACAGAGCTGGTGTCTCTCTGGGGTGGGGGCACCAGGTGGATTTATTTGGGGTCCAATGTAATAAAGACCAACTTGTGTTTCCGGCAAAGGTCAGATAGGTGGCCTTGGAGCCGCCTATGGTTGGTTCCCAGAGCCTCCCAGCTGCGATGCAAGTGTGTGATGGCCGTCTGGGCTCTCCCAGGTCATCCTTGAGGAACTTCTCGAGAGGAGAATCTTCACCCCATGGTCATGCTACTTGCTTGAGTGAGAACAGTCCTTTGTCTCTGGTTGTTGTCAAGAGGTGCTCCGGCTCATGAGGCGCGCAGGTCAAAGCATGCTGGCTGTCACTTCTCAGCCTTTTGACTAAGCTCAAGTTAAAAGTGTGTCGCCTATTTTGGAGCAACAGTTGCTGGCATCACAGATAAAGCCAATACAGGATGATTTTGTGCTTGAGATGTGGACAAGTGAAGTTTGATGGATGGTTCATAGGGTTTTTCCCCCTCTAACAACTAAAGCTAGTCTGAACGTAGATGCTATCGATTATCCCTGCTACCTCAAAGGATCACACTGTTGATGAGGAATCATTAAGGCCAGTGGAATGGGTAAGGAGGTTGAGGCCAAGCCTGACAGGTTGAGTTTGGTCTCTTGGATACACATGGTAGGAGGAGGAAACTGACTCCCACAGGGTTGTCCTCTGAACTCCACACAAATGCCATGGTGCGCGTACACAAGCACAGATGCGCAAAAATAAGTAAATAAGTGCACAACTAAATAGAAAATAGTGGCTAAGAGATGATCTATAAAAATGAAGATATGTCTGTCTGGGAATCAGTGTTAAGAGTCTAACAAGACAGCATTCTTGACCAAGCCGCCAACTTATATCTGAGATATTACAGTAGAAAGAGCTAGAAGGTCACAGACTGGCTCTGGTTCACATCCTCACAACCAACCAGGATATCAGAGGCCACGTTACCACCCTTTCTTGATTTCATCACATGTAAAATGGGAGTGGCGCTTCCTCATTTAATGCTTGGGGAGAAATCCTAGAAGCTTAAGCATGAATGATTTCACAATATCAGTTCTTATCCAAGTGTGAAACCACACCCACACCTCAACTCAAAATCTGTCTCCAACCATCCCTTCCCTACCTTGCACCCACAGCTGCTCATAGCAAGAAGATGAATCGTTCTCCCTACTTCAATCTGCCCTGGCCATGAGCTGAGATTACTTTCTCTTCTTGAAGCCCAGGCTAGACCATCAGGGACAAAAGGCACATGTCTAAAGACCCATGAAAAGGAGAGGCTATCCTGGTGTTCCATCTAAGCCAACAGTGAAACACAAGCACAAGGATTTTCACTCATACCACATTGGATAGAAGAACCAGCTAAGCCCAGCCTGAACGCCAGACCCACGGAGAGACGGCAGATGTGCTGCCCTGGGTATCTAAAGCTGGGACTTCTTGTTACACAGCAACCATTAGAGTCCCCTCATTAGGAGGAAAGCTTGGTCATGCAAGGATTCTGTCCGTCTTGATTCCGCTGTGTCCCCAAACCTAGCCAGGAACCTGACGCTTAGAAAATGCTTCAGAATCTTAAGAGATTGTTAAAACCATCCATTTGAGCAAGTGTGGGGCCCTGGTCACCACTGCAGTTCTGGTTTCTCCTTTTCTTTCCTTTTTAGTATTTTAGTTTAGCATCTTCATAAATACTTAGTTGGCTGCCTCTCCCCCCTCCCCTTCCCATCTCCTTTTTCTCCACCTCTCTTAAACCCAGCCCAGTATTTCCCCCTCCACTTCCAAACCACATGTATTTCATTACCCTCACCAGCCCCTACCCCCACAACGGCTCACGGGCCCCTTTCTGTGTCCTGGCCTCCACAGAAACACATGCATATGTGGAAGTAGGATACCTGGCTCCACACAGGAGAAGAGGACATGCAGAGTTTGTCTCTTTTGAGCCCGGGTTATCTCATTCCATTTGTTCAGTTCCCTTCATTTTCCTGAAGATTTCATAATTCCATGGGTCTGAGTACCCCAGGCTAAACTCAACCTCCTCAGTGTTGGTGATTGCAGGCCTGGGCCACCATGCCAAGCTGGTGTTTCCAGGTCACAGTTTCTTTTTGCCTGGAGATGACATACATGCAAGCATCCCTTTATCCAGTTACCTGTCCCCATGGACTACGGGATTATTCAGACAGTGGCGACAGGTCACCTCGTTACATAATCCTTGCTTCTGAGACTTCCCCTTTCACCAGCCAATCTACCAACCGCTTACAGTCCAGAGGCACCCATCTTGGCAACCTCAGTTGGGGGACTGTACCCCCATTTTCCCTACCCTGCAGCAGAGAGGAATCCTTTGGATTCCACTGAGATTCGCAAGAGGACTTTCCATCTGTG
>LOJH01115565.1:0-10611 GCA_001685095.1 Ellobius talpinus
TGTGTGCATGTGTGTGTGCAGTCCCGTAGAAAGGCCAGTAGAGGGCATCAGATCTCCTGGAGTTGGAGTTACAGGCTGCAGGGAGCTGTGCCCCACCTGTGCTGGGAGCAGAACTCAGGTCCATTTCACCAGTCCCAGAAGGGACCTGGGTTTTTTCACTCTCAGAATCCAGGTCTGTGTGAGAAACCCAGATGGGCAGAGCGGGACAGGAGCCCACAGCAACAACTTTACCAGACCTTGGGGATGCGCCTTTAAGTTAGGTGTATTGACAGAAGATACTATGTATCACTTCTACCACACGACTGGATGTGCAACAGAGGTTTATAACCAAATGGAGACCAAAAGAAAGGGCTAAGACCCAAAGAGACAGTCTGTTGGGTTTTGACTAAAATAGTTATGCAAGTTTGCATGGATGAGGTACAATTTCAGCTGAGCTTTGAAACATGAGTGGGAGGCTTCTGAGTGGAAATTAGTCTATCAATGACAAAACTCTTCAGAAGACAAAGCTTGAGGGACAAGAGCTAGTGAAGTGTGACTGGTCCATCAAGTATACGCATCTTTGGGTTGGAGAAATAGGAAAGGGAACAGAAAGAGGCAGGACTCAGACTGCCTGTCCACCCAAGACCTCTGGCTCACAAACCTCCAGGCAGTCTGTGAGAGCAGCTCACCACAGGACCATAAATCTACTTAACATTACAACGGCTTTTTGCAGTTTTTTAAATAACTTGATTGTGGGGCTTGGACCACTAATTCTGTAGACTTCAGTGTTATGTTGTAAGGTCAAAAGGTTAGGCACACCTGGACGACTTCCTGTCCTAGGGACTCCCTAGCTTTGGGTGTCCTTCTTTTTAGAATTTAATGATGCTGGCATATAGCCAGGGCTGGGAGAAAGGAGGTTTGGGAAAAGACACTTAAGGAGAGACTTGCAACAGTCTGGATGACGGACGATAAGTGTTTGCATTAGGACAGTGGCTGTGGGAACAGAGAGGAGGATTTGGCTGTCAACAGTCCCTCATTAAGTACCTGCCATGTGGCAGGTCCTGAGGATCCACTAATGAATGAGAACAAAGGCTAAACCCCCCATCCAGGCAGTCAGAGCTGCTACAGGCTGTGCATGTCACCAGAGGTCACTTTTAGGTCCCTCTCAGCTCCATGTGGAGGTCAGGGGCCACACAAGCAACAAGGTACAGCTTGTTAGGAAACGTGTCCTCCGCTCGGCCATGACAGATATTCTCAGTGATAAGCAGAGAAGTGACCAGAAACTTTTTAAAATTTCAACCTTATAATGATAAACTTGAACTTAATTGTAAACATCATTTTGAGTAAGGCGAAAGTGATATTAATTGCACCATGGTGGGACTGGGGAGGTTGCTCGGTGGTAAGGACACCTGCCACCAAGCCTGAGAACCCGAGTTCCACTCCTAGAACCCATGTTGTGGTGGGGGAAGAACAGCTACCCATAAATATTTTTCCAGCCTCCCCTCGTACACGAACACACTAAATATAAAAAAATTCTGTTGTGGGTGAAGATTTTCTTTTCTTTCTTCAATCCTTTTTGTACATCATTTATTCCTCCATCCAACTCCCTTTTTGAGACAGGGTCTCTCTCACTCTGTGACCTACACCAGCCTAGAACTCACTGTGTAGCTGAGGCTGGTCTCAGACTTACATCTGTCCTTTCGCCTCCCGTGTCCAAGAGCTGTCCAGCTCAGTGAATTACTTCTTGTCCCTGTTTATTTGAGGTGCTGGGTATTAAACCTGGGGCCTCTTGCACCTCAGGACACAAGGCCAGTGCTTTACCCCTAAGCTACATCGGAAGCTCATAAGGGAACTTTAATGCTTTAACATACATCTGGAGTTAGAGGAGGCCGCTCGCCTTCTAACCCACACTGCATCTTCCATTTGCAGGTAGATTTTCTCTCCTTACCTAACTTGTCCCTGAGTCTTTATTATTGAGTCACAGGGAAGGAAGCCCAGGGTAGGGCAGGGGACATGAATTCCTAACACCAAGTAAGTTTTGAGAAGTTTAGTGCTGTTGTCTTTAAAAGCAATCAGATTGAAATGGTTTCTAGAGGTGCTCATCCATCCATCCACGGACTATGAATGAGGGTCAGTACACATTTATAAAAGACGGTTACACACGGTGGGGGGCGGGGGGATTAGGGAAGCTCCATGTTCAGAGTGATCCAGGCTATGAAGAAAAGCAAACGTCAGGGCTGCTGGGCTGGTCTACATGTTGCCTGCTGCTGCTTAAGAAAGGCCTGTCGAGAGTGGCATTTGAATAAAAACAAAAAGTAGGAAGGATGTTGAGTTTGGCGATCCAGATACTTTGGTGGGAGAGGGCACAGGTGTTGCAGACAGGAGAAGGGGCAAGTGAAGACTTTTTATGGGCAGGAAATGGTCCTCAAGAACAGCCAGGAAGTGGGGTGGGGGACGCCAGGGCCAGGGGACTGATGGACCAGCTAGACAGGGGTTGCATCATCGTCTTCTTCCTAAGAGTCAAGTTGAAAAATCGCAGGCAAAGAGCTATGCTCACAGATTGGCAAAAGCAGCAACTGATTGGCAAAGGCCACAGGGACTTGAGGGACTCAGCTGTCAACACCAGAGCGGATCAAGTTTGTATGGTCCAGACTGCTTGACACGGAATTAAACGTTTTTTTCACCCTTTCATATTAACTGTCTTGGGTAAGCAGTCTTCCTTGTGTGTGGAGGGAAGAACACCATTCAAACTCAACCTACAGGCAATCCTGCAGATGCGTCAATAAAAGCAAACTCAAAGCCTTGAGGTTCATTAATATCTGCCTCCAGGGTGGCATTCCTGCGCCGTTCAAACCACAGCATCACCTGACCTGTCCAAATATCACTATTATCTGAGATCATTTCCCATCACATGACTGAAGCCTAATTTGCATGGAGGTGACCGTCAGTGCTGGAAAAGCTTTGTAGCACCCTAGGGAGAATTGTTAAAAGCATTAACCCTCCCCCCAACACCTCCAATTCGTTCATTTGGGGTCATTTATAAATGTGTTGCAGGAAGTATTATATAATCAAATAATACGGTCACTTCAAAAAGCCAAAGTCTGAGACCAGATCACTTTTCCTGGAGGGGTTGGTAAATAATTCTTTAATATATAATGTAAGAGAACAACCCAACTCTTTATTCTACCCATCAGGCAAAATCCATTAATTATACTCCCGCCCGCCCCTCATTAGGAGGAATTCGATTTACTAATTGGCACGTGAGATCAATGCAAGGCAGGCCAGGGCTGCAGGGACCAGCTTGGCTCCAGCACTTACTCCGTGCTCCCCCAACCAGGAAGGCTGAGAAAATGCAGCGTCATCAGCTGCAGAGCCCGAGTTCCCCAAGGCCCGCGCAAGCGCACTGGGCAACACCCCCCTCACGTGCGGCTCAGCGTGCGCACAGACACGTGTGGAAGCACGCGACCATGCATGGCCCAGAGTGCTGCTGTACTGTGAAGGGGGGAATGACATCATCCCCAGCCTTGTCGCTAGGCAACCGGAGAAGGCGTCTTCCTGCCTTGACATAAGCAGCTCCAAAGGCTGAAATGAGACCATTGTGCCCCTTCCGACCAGGCTTTCGAATGAATGAATATGCAAACCCGTAGCTCAGCGGAGTGTTATTACACCCTGTGTGTCTGCAGAGCACCTAGGAGCGTCGACACATGCAATCAGGTGTTCTTACCTGTTTGGCAACATGTGGTTACAAATTATAGTATTGCCCCGGATAGTTTACACAGGAAAAGGGAGTTCTCCCTGGGTAGCCTGTCCAATCTGGAGTCTGGGTAACACCATGGTTTACAGCGTTCCTGATGTCCAGAGCAACTCAGGCCTGACTCTTGGAGGGGAATTCAGACAGCCACTCCTAGGAAGCTGTGAGGCAGCAGGAAAACCACGCAGGGAAGCAGAGTTCATCACTGAATTGCAGGAAGCCCACTACCCCATCCATACCCTCATGGAAAGGGCCTGGAAACCGAACCCCAGCTAAAGCTTATATACACTGCAGGGGGCTGAGAGGTGGCTCAGGTGCCTGGGATGCCACAGGCTCTGAGCTCAATCCCCACTGCCTCAAAACCAAACGAATAAATGCATCCCAATGCTGATTGTATGTATACACACACTCAGGAGTAGACATGGCTGACATTTTAGCCAAGTGTGTGGTTCAATAGTTTGCATCTCATGAAGTCTGAATCCCACCTAGATTGTAATACTGAGACCCCTTCCCCACAACCACCAGGAAAAACAAAAACAAGAGGCTACAGAAATGGCTCAGTAATTAAGAGCATGTATTGCTCTTCCAAGGATAGAGTTCAGTTTCCAGCATCCATGCTGGGTGGCTCACAAGCACCTCTAACTTCAGCTCCAGCTCCAGGGGATCCAATGCTCTTTTCTGGGTCCGTGGGCATCTGCACTTATGAACTATACACATGCACATACACATATATTCAAAAGGTATTAAAAACAAAGTGAAAAAAGATCTATGCCTTCCTTTTTTTTCCCATTTGCTCAAACCCTTTCCCAGCTCTAGGTTGTTTGGTTCCTGGTCCCTTCAGTTAGAAAGCTCTCAGCTGAAGGAGGGCCACAGGCAGGAAAAGGGCAAACAAACCAGATCACCATGTGCAGACTTGAAAACCAGGAGCTTCACATTTCTGGATGTCCCCCAAAAAGTGAGGGGACAAGAGAATGGAATGCTGGAAGGGCCTTTGAAACCGATTTCTCGGGATTTCATCTTACGGGAGCTGCTGTTGCAGAGGTGAATGAAGGGCTGGCCATCTCTTCTCTTCCACCACTGCTTCCAATTAACACATTGCTGCTCTTAAGGGCACTTGTGGCCTAGCCCAACTGACTCCAGGGCAAAACCTAACTCTCCTCATTCAAACCCGGTAGTGGCACATACTTTTAATCTGCACTCAGGAGGCAGAGGCAGGCAGATCTTTGTGAGTTCGAGACCAGCCTGGTCTACAGCGTGAGTTCCTGGACAGCCAGGGTTGTTACACAGAGAAACCCTGCCACAAACAAAACAAAACAAACAAACAAACAAACAAAAAAACAAAACCAAGAAACCAAACTCATGTTGTAATAATATAAAGAACAGTAAATTCTGAACCAAAAAAATCCAGTTCCAATCTTGGTGGTCCTCGAGGTTGCTTGCCTGTGCCCCCCGCCCACAAGTTTTTGAACAAGGAGTCCTTCAGATGCCAGCTTCCTCTTTTCTTATTGAGTGGAGAACTGGTCATCAATTCCTTCTGCGAAGGGAGAGAAGTCACCAAGGAATTTCTGTTTGTTTTGTGTGTTTGCTTAGAACACAGGCCCCACAGAGGCAAGGCAGAGCTGACTGGCTGTGCTTTCTCTTTCTGTACACACCAGGGCACCTGCATCTCCCACTGCAGGAGGAAGCGTCTGGACCCCAGTCCCTTCCCACAGGAGATGCTGAAGCTAAGGCCAACAGGGAGGCCAAGGGCTCGAGATAGAGCAGTCAGGACATCCTCCCTCCGACCTCAAGTTTAATATAACTTATGGAACTGAAAGCAGCATGAAACTCGCAGGTCGGAGTCTCTGCATGAACGCTTGTCCACTCTGCAAGGCCCAAGTCACTCCTCTACGTCTTCTCCCACCACCTAGAGGAAGCCAGCGAACCTCACAGCCCCAGCACGTCACGCACCATTGCAGAGTGCTTGCTAGGCTACTGTGCCATTTGTCTGAGTCTAGTTCTACGGCCCCCGTTGACACTGAGACCCCGAGGTTCATCTCTGATACTCCAGCATTTACTAAGCCTCTTGCATAAACCGCGAGCAACACAAATGCATGGCTCCCCGGACCTACTCTGTGGAGCCAGTATGTGCAAAAGGAAANGCCCACATAACCACCCTGACAGTGTCTACAAAGTTCTTACTGGACCTGAACTCGGCATGTTCAACGTCTAGGTGTTACAACCTAGACAAGGGGTCCAGGGTCACCCACGAATGGAAATGCCCAATGGGTCTTCACGAATCCCGTTCTCACTGCCTGCCCTAAAGGAAAGAATACAGCCAATCAGATAACTTCTCTCTAACAGGAGAATGCTATCTTGTTTGCTATCCTCTGAAACCGCTGGCAAGTGGATTTTACTTTTACATAAGGAAATAATGGAAACATACATAAAGTACATAGAGATCTCAAATAATCCGATGGGGAACACTGCTGAAAACTGATAGTTTCAGAAAACAGAAGGAGACAGCTCGTGGAAGAAGCCACCACTGAGAATATAAACTCTCACAATTTGCTTACAGCAAAGCCCTAGGGGCCTCTGAGCCTATTTACTCTCTTTTCAGACACTCCTTGCAAATGGGTGTGGTTCTGTCCCAGCCCACAGTAAACGGGTACCAAACCTGGTAGCCATCGGAGGTGGCTTTCTGACCACTAAGAAGTGACTGTTGACAGACTGCCTGGGCAAGGAAGCCCTGTCAAAAGCAGATACAACCGGGTGTGGTGGTCCACGCCTTTAATCCAACACTCCCGAGGCACGTGGATCTTTAAGAGTCTGAAGACAACTTGGTCTACCTGGGAGTTCCAGGCCACCTGGCGCTTGATAGTGAGACCTGGTGCTGTGTATGGGTCACACCAAGTATAAACACTGCATATAATATACACATTGTAAAACCAATGCCTCTAGACCCTGAATTATTAGGAAACACCCCACATAAGGTATTTTTCTAGGACATGTGTAAAACATTCTAGAGGATAGATACAAATTTTACTGTGCTTTCTACTAAAGTTTTTCAAGGGAAAATTAGCATTAATCTAGAAGCGCCTTGCTTATGGGGGGTATCTCTAGATGCAGGGTTTAAAATACCCTCTTTTTAAGAAGAGCTTTGTATGTATTTGAGTTTGCACTGAAGTAGGAGAGATGACTTACAGGGGCACCAGATTCCGAGAATAGCATTCTGTAGTGCAAATCCCCTCTTTATACACAGACATTGCTCTACTAGATCGACCCATGAAAAGCTGGCCCCTGAAGTGGGCATGAGCACAGATTACAGATCTGCACATAACTTGCTTAAACTACCATGAGAACATTTATTAGAGGTCCTCAATATATTGATTCCAAGGTTCAATGGGTTAAGAAAAATTTTTTAGCAAGATATATGCTGCTTGCTAAGAGAAAAATGCCTTTCACAATAAGGAAGCCAGTCTTTCTTAATTCACTGTTCACTTCTACCAGAAATAAAAAGGCTTTATGGCCTGTTTGTCCAACCCTGTCTTCCGAAGTCCCTCATGGGCAGTCACCCCCTGCGGAGAGGACAAACACCGGAGTTGTGACAGAGGGAACCAGGCTAAGGTCCTACTCATCACGTGACAGGAATCATAATGGCTGTGGTTCCTGTAGTTGGCAATGCCTTTAAAGCCATTTCACAATGATGGACTGGAGTGCCAGGTGGATTTTCACAGTTTTGGTTTCTAACGCCTTGAAAAGATAAAGTTTGGCGGGGTAGTGAGGGCACGTATAAATTCAATGAAAAGTCTGCTAAGAAGTCAAGGTTGATGCCTACTACTGACTGCATTACTGAATGAAGATTCACAGTTGTAAGCTGGAAAAATCACATGATGTACTACGTTCAGCTAACGCTTCAAGTCTGCAGACATAGATGCCTCCTTAGTGACTTCTAACAACTCCACAGTTAATTGATTAAAATCAACCAATGACTCAATAGTTTCCAAAGGCTGAGGGCCCAGGCCAGTGGTATCGCTCTGGCTCAGCTGGCCCAAGGTCCTGAGTTCCACCCCTAGAGACACAGAAGATCACATTTTCAGATGTAATATGGAAAATAATAATTTTCATTTTTGCCATAAATTCAGTTTTGTCATGTTATTATATATATAATTTTAGACTAAATAAGTGACCTATAAAATCTGGCCAAAGTAAAAAAAAATATTTTGTATTACATGTGACAAAATCGTGCAAATGTCAACTGTTTTATCTAATAATTTACTGCATCCTCATTTTGGTCATGACAATAATGGCAATAAAATGTAGTTCAAAATGTTGTTTTCCATCATTTTAGTTTAGAGCAAGCCGTCTTTCTCATGACTGACCCATTATCAAGGCTCACAACCCCTTGTCTTCTAGGGTAGATCTGTTTCCTTAAGTGCTGTCGTTAGTTTGTTAAGTTTCATGAGCGTGCTTGGCACAGAACGCTGCAATAACAGACATTCGCTAGCTGAGGGAGATGTGGCCAGGCACTGGCCCTCAGTGCCTATCTGAGGCTGTGGCTTAGGTCCACTGTGCCCCGTCTGCTCCGTCACGGTCGGCAGAGGGAGCACTTCCCCTATGTCTTACAAACTATCACTTCTACACCATCAATCAAGGGGTTCAACAGCACCACTGGAAAGAAAATGGACAGCACTTCAGTTCATTTGTCTCAAATCACAGTTCTGATCACACACTTGAGAAAAGTCTAGAAATCATTTCCTGAGCTCCAACGCAAAGCCCCCTACCAGGATTACTTTGTAAAAGTTAAGAAGGCAAAATATGCGCATGATCGAAACATCCCCTCCCTATAGTCCTGTGTTTAAGACCTGGGTAAGAGAGAAACACCAGACCGCACAGCTAAGGGTATCTGAGGTCAGGACCAAACCCCGTAAATCATAAAAACATTAGCTAAGGTAAACAAACCACCAGTGATTGCTAGACTATTCCTTTTGTAGTTTTGATATACTGGAGACAAGCTGGGACACAAGGCCAGACCCTGAAGTCTCCCTGGAGACCAATGACAAAAAACCAAAACCAAACAGACAAACCGTGTCAGAGGGCCCGGTTTGATGAGCTCTTGTCCCAATACTCAGAAGTCTCTGGGCACTAGTGGGGGTATTCAGTGTTGTTTAATTATTAGGACAGCCTCATGTCATATATAAAGTCTTTATTCCTTAGTAATAAGCTTTAAATCACAAAATAGTGTGGCAATATTTAGATAATATTCAGGGAGTGCTGAAAATACTAGAATATAAAGATAGATTCTAGCTTATCTTTACATACTAAACTTGTCTAAACCAGCTGGTTTCTTGCAGACAGTATTTATTTGTTTAATAATTTAAGACAGCGTAAGCTTGCACCAAGCATTATAAGCATAGTAACCAAAGTGCAAACACTTCACCAAGTCCTCCCAGAAGATATTTTAACTCAAAATACCATTAGCACATATCTTTCTCCCCTACAAAAATAGCATGTCAGGCATTGTTAATTGGATATATTAACAGCTATGTACATACAGCCGCCTTGGTAGGCTAAGAGTTTAACGTTGTTTAAACACAGCGTTTGAGGCAAACAGCAGCAACAGCAGCAGCAAACGGACCCGAACACACTAGTAGACCCAGATAATTTCCTCACTCCAGACTATTGTCTCACCCCTTACGTAACATTCAAGTGACAGTTCTCATTGCTACCTTGGCAACAAACAAACTAAAAATATCTAGACAAAATCTTGGTGTGTGCCTTATTGAAAGAGCTTTCTTTCTGATTACCTGGTAGCTGGTTTGGTCTCCAGAAAAATACATAGGGACCGGAGAGAGCAGGCCAGGCAGGGCTCCCGTACATCTTAGGAGCACTTCCCATCACAGGGGAGCACTAAGCCTTCCCTTCACTTCTATCATCTAAGAATCTGAGGACCAATCAATCGGTTTGGGCTTTTCTTTTTCCAGCCCAGTGCACTTTGAAAAATTAAAAAATAAAAATAGTAACGTTACAAAAATTTGGGAACATGATGGGTAAAGTAACTCGCAGTGAGGGGTGGGGGGTACGGGGACATGCATCAGAAACACAAATATATGACCTAGGACATAAGCACATGAATTGAGAGACTGAAGTAGGACAAAGGGCTTGAGGTCAATCTGTCAAGAAAGTGCGAGCAGAGGCGCCAAGGGCTCCAACCTCCCGCCCCCAGCTCCCACCCTGACATAGCGCCTGAAGATGGCCCAAAGCCCAGTCTTTCCAAACAAGTGCAAGGTACAGAGACATCACTCCAATGGCCCCACAACAGGGCAAGTGCATCCTCACCTTTTTGGAAAAAAAAAACAAGTACCTCTCAAAAAGCCAAACACTACAAAATACTGACACGTAAATTTAACTCTCAGAGACCCTCGGTTAATAGAGTGCCTCCTCAAGGGACAGCTGGGGGACACACCAGCTGCTCCAGGCCTCAGAGTCAAAGGACCCTAGGACCAGGCACTCTCTTTTCCACGTGGCTCTCCCACCCAACAGACTCCCAGAGCCAGACTCTGTGTCTGGAAAGGGAACGTGGAGTGAACTAAATTTTTTTTTGGGGGGATAGAACATAACTAGTAATTCTCACGGAAGATCTGTAACAGCGGGGGGCGAAGGGTGGGGTGGGTGTGATAGGGTAGAGGGTGGGGTGGCAAAAGGGTGAGAAACGGGCAAAACAGGAACTCCAAACGTACACAAACACCTGTTTTTGTCCTAAGCCTGTCGAGCATCTCTTACTCTTCCTCCCTGACACGCTTAAGAGGGCCTTTGAACTTGGAAACCTGGCGACTCCTCAGGAGCCCCCTGCCCCTGTTCGGGAAGGGCTGCGGGGCTCAGGGGGCGTCCTTGGCAGGCAG
>LOJH01115829.1:299-10934 GCA_001685095.1 Ellobius talpinus
ATAGGATTTGGATGTTCTCTTAGATGTATAGTTAGTGGGATTAGTGAAGCTGGTAATCCGTATTAAGGACCCAAGTTTGAGTTAAAATATTGTTGAAGTAAATT
Source organism: Ellobius talpinus (assembly GCA_001685095.1). Lineage (NCBI taxonomy): Eukaryota > Metazoa > Chordata > Mammalia > Rodentia > Cricetidae > Ellobius > Ellobius talpinus. Next base: position 404 of record LOJH01115829.1, read on the forward strand.
CTATCCATCTTAATCAGTGAACATGGACTATAGGTCATAATTCAGCTTAAGCAAAGGAGAATAACTGGCTTGGCCCAAGGCCATAAGTGCTATTACATAATTAGAGCGAAAGTATCTGCCCTTACAAGGTGACACTATACAACATTTATTTCTTATGATCAAGACACTGTGTTCTATGAATGTGTATTCTGTCCTTACTGAGGTGAGTAGAACATAGTAAGAGCTAAAAGAGAGAGAACAAAGTGAGGGGGGAGGGGACAGTTCAAAGCACAGCTATTTATTCGCTAGTCATTATTTTAGGTTTCTTGTATCTTAATGATTAAGAAGGAGAAAAAAACCTAATATTTCAGAGCTCACAAAACTGTTATATGTAAAATGGATAGCAAAATATTCTACATCCGGTGTCTAGTACCAACATTAATTTAATTTTAGCACTTTTAATTACTGGACTAGTACTCAACAGTCTTAAAATAGACCTTCAGTGATGTACATCAGGCACTCACAGCAGACCCTGAATCAACCAGGAAATGCTAGTACTGTATTTTAGAATAGTTGGCCTCATAACTTAGAAAATAATTTTATGTAGGTGTTGTTTTCAGCTCTAGGGCCTCGCAGTCAGTTTGTTGAGAGCCATCAATGGCCTTGGCAGTATCCTGAGTTGTTTGAGGATTCCAATGGGATCCCTTTGGCAAACAACTGAATTATATGTAACCCGTTCCTGTTACTAGAAGCTTCATTTGGTGACTACAGATATCCAGTTGGAGCTCTGTCTCTACCATTATAGGAAGCTTCTACTGTATTAGGTTTCCACATGAACCCTCAAATGGTCCTTAGTTTTAGCTGTCCCTTCCTGTACTCCCTTCTTCACTCCCTTGTCCCCCCTGTTTGATACTCCCATCCAGCCTCTCCCCTCACTGTCTACTCACAATTATCTATTTCCTCTTCCTGGGAGCACCATCCCTCCTCCCCAGTTCCTTACTCTCTACCTAACCTCTGTGGTTATATAGCTTGTAGCTTGCAGCTTGCTTATCAATGACTTAATAGTAAACATTCACATGTAAGTAAACACATACCATATTTGTCTTTCTGGGCCTGAGTTACCTCATCAGGATGATTTTTTTCCCTAGTTTGATTCCAGGATGATTCCCCCCCCCCAGTTTCAGTCATTGAACTTGAAGAAGTTGAGCCAGTGCCTACCTAGACCCTTTAATCCTACAGACTTGTTTGTATTCATGGTGTTGGAAGAGTTCTGCATGCTACTAAAGGAGAAAGGTAAACACCAACCCAGTTACCAAACCTTCAGTCTATAAGAGTGACCTACCTGCAAGATATGCTAGTGTAATAGTGTCACAAAGCTTATGGAAGTAACCAATCAATATCTAATTTGAGTTAAGGTCCACTCGACGAGATGTAACCCATACCCAACACTGCTTGTGCGACCAAGAAAATAGGCCAGGGACCTGGGGGAAAGCCACATCCTACTGTTCTGCTAAAGGAACATAGCAGGAAAATGACTCCTAATGACACTTTGTTATACTCACAGATCCATGCTTTCCTGAGCCATCATCACAGAAGCTTCCTCCTGCAGCAATGGCAACAAATACAGAGACCGGCAGTCAAAACAATATGCAGAGTGAGAGACCATGGAACACTCAGCTCTCCATCAAAGCCCTCACCTCAGGGTTCAGGGATCCCTGTGGATGAAAGGCTAGAAAAAGTGTAGGAGCCAGAGGAGATGGAGGACACCAAGGCATCAAGGCCTTCTAGATACAAAATGGCTGGCGCACAAATGAGCTCACAGAAACTGAGGCAGCATACACAAGGCCTGCACAGGTCTGCAGCAGATGGGGTCCTAAAGCTGAAAAGAGAAGCGAACACACGTCCCATCCCTAACCCAGAAACTGTTTCAGTTGGTTGCCACTTGCAAATAAGAAATTAGTTTTCTTCAAGAGAGTTTCACTGGGGAAACAAGCCACTCTTTTTATTTATTTATTTTTCATTTTAAATTCCAACTGCAGCCTATTCTCCTTCCTCTCCCATTTCCTTCCTCTCCCCTTGCCCCCCTCCTCAATCTACCCCTCCTCTGAATTTGCTCAGAAAGGGGCAAGTTTCTCATGGGCATCAACAATGCATAGCACATCAAGTTGCCATAAGATCAAACATATTTAGGCTGGGAAAGGCAATCCAGCATGAGAAACAGGTTTCCAAGAGTCAGTCAAAGCACCTGGGGACAGCCCCTGCTCCCATTGCCAGGAGTTCCACAACAGACAAAGCTACACAACTGTCACGTATATACAGTGGGCCTAGGTCAGTCCCATGTAGACTCCCTAGTTGTTGGTTCAGACTCTGTGAGTTCCAATGAACCAGACAGACTAGTCATTCATTTCTGCGTGTTTTCTTGCAATGTCCTTTATGCTCTGGGCTTCTATAATCCCTTCCCTCTTCTCAGCAGGACTTCCAGAGTTCAAGCTCGGCCAATGTTTAGCCTTGAGTCTCTGAATCTGCCTCCATCAGCCACTGGATGAAGGCTCTCTGCTTACAACCAGGGTAGTCACCAGTCCGATCATAGGGAATGGCCAGTTCAGGCTATGTGCCCAATGTTGCCAGGAGTCTTAGCTGGGGCCACCGTTCTAGACTCATGAAAGTTTCCTTTGCATCAGGTTTCTAGCAGACTCCGTAAAGTCTCCTTTCAAGTTATCTCTTTCAGCTCTGTCCCTCCTTGACCACCCTCAACCTTATCCCTCAAGTTTCAAGGGTAGGTTTCATGCCCAGTTGTAGATGCCTACAGAAAACAAACTCAGCAGCACCTTTGGAGATTTTGTGTCTCATAATATTAAGTCAGGGTGGATTTCCCCCCCTTACAGGTACTTTGCATATATTTTATGGGATTCCTGAGTGTGAATGTGTTTGTCTCTGCATCTATAGGCATTTCTTGTGCCTTTTCTTTGGTTCTTTTTCTTATTTTGTTGTATTCTGATTTGTGTGCTTTTAATTTATCTTATTTTATTAGATTTTTATTCAGTGAATACCTGTTTGTTTTCTTATATGAGATCCAGATCAGAGGGGAGGTGGGAAGGAACTTGGAGGAGTAGGGGAAGGGGAACCCATAATCAGAATATATTGTATGAAAAATATCAATTTCAATAAAAGAAGAAAGAAAATCCATTTATGATTAATATGAAATTAGAGACAAAAGCAAGAGCAATTTAAAAAGTCTTATTGATCATTTCATTCATATTTTTTATTCCATAGTGTTTATGGGCTCAGAGCTTCCTGTGTACAGAAAATGTTAAGGAAATACTGGCTGTTGGTTGCTCTTCACTCAAGATTTCATGAAGAGAAGTTGTATAGAATTAATAGTTATTTATTTAAAATTAATGAGCATCTATTTATGTAAACTTTCTACTACTCATACTTCTTCATGCCTCAGAAAATGGGGTTCTTGACAAATGATAGTTTTGCTACCTAACTGCTCATGCAAAATGACATCATTGCTATGTTAGAATAGTCTGATTAATCTAACCAAGATACATTACCTAAAGAGAATAAGACTTATTCATCAGTTTTTAATTTCATCATCTCTGTTCTCAGAAATGTCATGCTAAGATCTATTCTTCTAATAAGCTTCAGTTTGAACAAATTTACAGTCACTTAAACCAAGCATCCCAACTGAAAGAGGAACATTCAAAGTGATCCCAGAAAACAACATCTTTCCTTTTCTGGGTCTGGAAGCTTGTAAGAAGGCTCACCCAAGCATGGATTCAGCACCAAGAATCTTATTGCTACTTTCCAGGTGCTACAGATGACATTTGGTGGGGGGGCAAGATATCAGGGGTTTCTCCCCAAGGAAGGACTCATCAGATGAAATATACCAGAGCACTTCCTGTGTAGAAAGGATTTTGAGGGGCTTTATATAAGCTTATTACAATAGGATGAGAAGAGGAGATTCAGCTTCTTTTGATCATGCTCTATGAATCACTTTCTAGTTAATGTACCCACTTAGGTACTGAGATGCAAGAAATGAAGCTGAGGGTAAGTAAATGATCCTGTTTCATGACCGAGAGGTTGAATTGAAGGACATACATATCCCAGAGTGTATTACTGTCTACTTGACTGGACTCCACTCATGCTCTATCAAAGGGGGCTTAAGGAAACTTGTAAATGAGGCTGGTTCAGAGAAATTAGCAGAGTAACCCTTACCTGTCTGGAGGAAGAGCTGGTTCTAGAATGAAAAGATGAACTAACTCCATGGGGTTTGGATTTGCTAAAGGAGATATCTGGTATGCATTGGATGCTTTGAATGGGGGAATGCCTGAGATGATCAATATGGTTCTGGGCTTGGTGATCCAATGGTTCAAACATCTGGTCTTCCCAGGCTGACTAAAATCTTGAATACCCTTTCTAATTGTCTGTATTCTGTCAATCATGTTTTAAATAAAATGCTGATTGTCCAGGCAGGAAGTATAGGCGGGTCAACCAGACAGGAAGTAGAGGCATTGGGGCAATGAGAATAGGAGAATTCTAGGAAGGAGGAAGCCCATTCCTCCCAATCCTACCCATACCACAGAAGAAACAGGATGTGACCTGCCCTACTGAAAAGGGTACTGAGCCATGTGGCTAGCATAGATAAGAATAATGGGTTGATATAAGTTATAAGAGTTAGCAAAAAGCCTGAGCTNCTGATTGTCCAGGCAGGAAGTATAGGCGGGTCAACCAGACAGGAAGTAGAGGCATTGGGGCAATGAGAATAGGAGAATTCTAGGAAGGAGGAAGCCCATTCCTCCCAATCCTACCCATACCACAGAAGAAACAGGATGTGACCTGCCCTACTGAAAAGGGTACTGAGCCATGTGGCTAGCATAGATAAGAATAATGGGTTGATATAAGTTATAAGAGTTAGCAAAAAGCCTGAGCTAATGGGCCAATCAGTTTATCATTAATATAGACCTCTGTGTGATTTTTGTTGTGACTTGCCGGCTGTGGGAATTGGGCAGGACAGAAACCCCAACAAGCAAGCCCTCATGTTACACTACTTTTGTTAATTTTGTTCTATTTTGTGCACTTTTCTTTCCCAAGTATTAGCCACATATAAGAGGTTTATTATCAGTGACTGTAATCTGGCTATTTAAAGGGATCAGGAGTCTGTGCCCTTCATCTCTTAGCATTGTCTCATTTGTCAAATGCCCAGCTCAAGTTTTCATATGCTGGGACACCCTCTATCTTTACCCTCCTCCCCACACTTTATCTGTGAGATGTGTTTTTCATTTCTTTGTTGTGGTTTAGTCATTTTAAATATCAATTTTCCAGCATTTTAATCTTTGTGTTTTTTGATTCCAATGGCACTGCCTTCCTCTAGAGAGTTCTGATAAAATCCTTAAGAGTTCCTTATATCTTCTTTGTCAGATTTAATGCAGCTTTGGTGATTTGGAGAGTTTGCAAGGAAAGATGCAATCCAGAGATGCAAATGAGCTTTTGAAAACCCTAGTCTCAGTGATCATTACAGTTGCCACCAATTGATTTATAAAATATAATGATTTTATTATATTCTTTTCGGTATTTATATTTCTTTTTCATCAATTATTTAAATCTGTTTTTATTACCAACAGTAGAATCTAGGCAGTTCTCTTTTGCTTCTAGGCTCAGAGTTCCAATTGGTTGATTTCAAGGATGAGCCCATCAAAGACAGACCTTGTTGTTTGCAGTCGTTCTTGTCAGAATGACATGACTTTACCAGAAATTGTAACTTCATAATCAAGGGTGGAACAACCTAATGCCAGCTTTTTTTGCCTATGAAAAAGGCTATTAAAAAGCTCCTCATGCCACAACCCTGCAATTTATCCATCTCCCTCCAAATACACCTCACTCACACCTTCAGGCAAGGACAGCATGACCGTGCACAACATTTTCTCATATAAATCTTCCTGGTTATGAACAAGCTACATGACACCAGTGGCTGCTAAAATGTAGCCTTAGGTTTCCAGGGACCTAATGGCTATAATATATTGCAAATTACGTAGAAGTCAGCCCAGGATGGTGAAAAGAATGGCAAAGCATAGCCTCCATACCCCTCTCCCCTCTTGTGTCAGATAAAAAACTGGGTGGTCACTGGGTGTCAACAGCAACCCTGTTGAGTGGTAGTATGTGTCCCACTCTCTGGAAGACAAGACAAATTCAACACTGTTGACTGGTGGTATACGACCCACTGTCTCTCTGGAAGAGATGATGAATCCATATTTTATCATACTTGTAACCAGAGCATCTATCTGGTCATGAAAGCAATCTGCTATAGGACCTACCTGCCACATCCCCAGGTTGAGTTCCTTCTGCTTGCACTGAATCCCTTATCTATAGCCCTAGGGATATAAGCCATTTTGAAAATGTCCCAGCAATTTCTGTACCTCTGGTAGTATTCATCCAGTTCATTCTTAGTATATATATGTGAAAAACTGGGATTAAGACACTTGTCTTCTATATTGCTTCTTCATTCCTGAAAAGAGAGTTAAGAAGCATTACATGAGAAAGGAAGGTCAAGAGCCCATTTAACCCAACATGGAGCTTACTGTAACACAAGAGAAGAGAAATATTAGCATGGATTGGAACAATTGGAAAAGACCTCATGAAGGAGCTGACATTTACTATAGGGCTAAAGAAATGATGACGACGTGATCAAGTGGAAGCATCCTGGTTCAGCTGAGGTGTGGCTGCATTTTTGTTCCCATTTGACTAGTCATACATCCTGCTTCACTAGTGATGTGCCTTAGGACACATTTGCTTCCTTTCCAAATAAAGTTGCTTAATCTAAAATTTAAAATAATTTTAATACATAATGGGCAGATATAAATATAAACAGATTCATGTATATTTGATGATGGCAAAAGTGTTTAGGAATGAGTTAAATTCTCTGTCAATATAATCCCAGCCAAAAATGTCTACTGTGTGTTCTTTCCTAGTTTAGAGCTTGCTGCCGATGAAATGTCCTTTAAATGTTAATTTATTTGATGTTAACATGTTTCACTAAATTTATTCCATTTAATAATCATTTATTGAGTACTTGGTGTATGCCAGAATTTTTGTTAGATGCATCAGGCATTGTCCACAAAGGAACTTGCTGTTTTGGAAGTTAGATAGCACCACATAAACAATGATAGTTATGTGCAGAACATAGAAGAATTGGGTATAACAAACCTGGGCAGCCTACCCAGAATATGCTTTCTGAACAGAGCTTTAAAGATAGTAAAAAATAAATAAATAAATACAAAGACACAAGGGCATTCCAGGTGGAGGAGAAAAACAGCAAATATCTTAGGTCAAGGACCTTCTTGTGAGAACAGACTTCTCTGAGCAGATGCAAGTGTGAATGCTAAGCATGAAAAGAACAAGCAGAGATGGATGCTGGTAGGGTGGCAGAGGGACAGATGGAGAACGATGAGGCAGAGAGGTGATTGGGTATAAAATGCCAATGGCTTTTCTTTGCACAAAGATGTAAAAATACTCCCTTAGTTGTGATGAGCCTGAGACTAGGAAGCTAATATATAGGGAGCATACCGACTCTTATAGCATTGCTGTAACCAAGTGTTACAGACTGATCGATTTAAACAATAGAAATATGTTCCCTCACAGTTCCAGGGTCTATCAATCCAAGACCGAAGTGTTGACAGGGTAGGTTTCTCTTAAGATCATCATCACCTCTAGATAGGCTTCATCTTTCTCAGTCTTCACACTCTCTGTGTTCATATTTCTTCCTGTAAAGATATAGGTCATAATGTATTAAGGTCTGCCATAGTGACTTCAAAGCAACAAAATTTTATCTTTGAAGATCTGATATCTAAATGTACATGCAAACAAAGCACAGAGGTTAGAGTCGCAATACACACCAAGAAGTATGAGTAATACGAAAAGTATTTTATGCATATTTTATATAGCCTGGGTTCTTGTAACTTACTTATCAAACCAGAAGCATATAAGCAATGTTGCTTGGTAATATGGCTAAGCCTTTCACTTTCTTTCAAAGAGTCTTCAGCCCTTCGTTGAAAAGTTTTTCCTGATGAAGTGAAAACCTTTCTATACAACTCTTTCTATAACTGCAAATTGTGGACTAGAACCCTAACATGACTGCAAATGTCAACTCTAAGGAGTTACTGAGCCCTTCCTGACTGGCAGGGCTGCATGCTATCACAGCTTCCTCCGTGAACTCACCTGGTGGGAAGACCTCATCCCTTTCCCTGAGTTATGATGCCCCACATGTGCTTTTTATGAAATTTGACCCATTTAGGATCTTGAGCCTCCATAGGCACTTTACCTCATACCTCTTACCATTTGGTAGCTACATTTTACATTTTTGTCCCATATTACCTGATGGCTTACACTTTTAGTATATGGTAAACATGGCATAAAGGTTGTATTTGGCATTGAACTGGAGATTTTGATGTCCTGGGGACATCTTTGTAACTGTGTTCCTATGTCTCTTCTTGTGTTAAATTTAGATAACGCTGAACTCTTATGGTGTATGACATCTCAGCAGGGAAACTGCAGAGCTCACTTTAAATCTTGAGATAGAGTTAGGCATCCTAAAGACAATTGTTCATTTATGGCGTGTATAACAGAATAGAGCATTCCCAAATGCAGCCTGTGTAGAGATGGTGGCTAATGCAAGAAGAGGTAGGCTGACAGCAAGCAGTTTCACAGGACTCTGACCAAGATACAACCCTTTCCTACAGATACCACAGTGATTTTTGTTCTTTGAAAAAACAAAAACCAAACCAAAAAGAAACACAGTGCACTGTGTTCTTGCTGTTTCTCCTGAGTCACAGTGATCTTCAGTCTGTGGGGGTAGGACTCCTGTTGGGTAGCGAGTGTGGGAAGAAAATTCTCAAAGGCCTGTGCTTATCAAATCAGGCTGCTTATACATTAGACCAAGCAGAAGGGGAGCGGGGCTATGTATGCTCATTGGTCGTTTCCAGTGGGCAAATAATGACACTTATGATGAAGAGAATTAAGATACCTCTAAAAGTCTTTTTTTGTAATTGCAGGTGTGTTTGTATCATTATATTTTCTTCAGATGCTTAGTAGTGATCATCTGTTATTCTGAATTACTAAAATTAGTTGGAGATAAAACAGGGACTTCCTTAAAGGGAAAATAGAGAGTTAATGACCTTTGGTATTAAAGGGAAAATAGAGAGTTAATGACCTTTGGTATAAGTGCTTGTTCTACATGCCTACATGCAAAGTTTTGCTCCAGGATTCTCAATCTGCTGCTGCTAAGACCTTTAAGGCTTTGTTTCCTTAGCTTTGGTTCAGTTTTGATGACATTTTGTTTTCAGGGTAATTCCCTGGGTGGCTCTAGCTTAGGACTAGGAGCCAAGAGTTTGTTGATCTTTCAGCCAGTGGAGAGAAACTCCAGGATTCCTCCACAGGACACACGGGGACTAGTGCAAAGTGCAGACAAAACAGGATATTACTTTCTGATTTAGTTACATGTGAGAATTTCCCAGAGGGCTCTCATATTGCTTCTCCTAAGAAATCTGCATGGCAAAGTGGCCCCAGACCATCCCCAGGACCTCTTGGCATATTAGCAAGAGCACGTGTTTCACAAATAAGAGGAAAAAAACCAGAAGTTTCTGGAAGGAGCAATGATGAAAACATGTATTCATGAAAAGTGTTTGAGCACAGCTTTGAGTGGAATGGTGTAAATTCAGATATGCAAGCCACTTCTTTGATCAGGAAGGAAGAAGTATTATCAGCGCATAGTAAAATGAAATGGACCACATGGTTTCAAATACGTTGCCAGGGATTTTGGCACCATGCTTATCTTATTCATTATGTTAGACTTGGACTTCTTAGTTACTTTATTGTTGCTGCTATAAAGCATCTTGAGAAAATATGACTTTGAGAAGGGTTTGCATCAGCTCACAGTTTGAGTTTATGGATTATCATCCTGGGGAAACCATAGTGGCAGGAGATTGAAGCAGTAGGCTGCATTGCTTCCATAGTCAATAAAAAGAGCAATAAAACTCATGCTCAGCTAGCTGCTTTCCTTTTATGCAATCTATAACCCATGCTTAGGGGAACAGTGTCACCCTCCTTTAGGGTGGGTATTCCTACCCCAGTATCTTAAGACTCACAGTCACACCCACTGGCCAGCCTAATCTAGACAATCCCTCACAGGCATGCCCATTGGCTATTCAATATAAACAGTTCCTCACAGGCATGCCCACTGGTCATCCTAATCTAGACAGAGCCTTACAGGGGCTCCTTTTCCAGGCAACTTTAGATCTCATCAAGTTGAGAAATGATACTGACTCATACAGTCTGACCCTGATTTATTATAACAATGTCCCCGATCTACAATGTTGTTGACTTTACAATGGTGCAAATATATTCTGTAGAAATTGTACCTTGAGCCAAGTCTCTTGACAACCCTAAAATGGCTCCCTTAATTAAGATATCTTCTTCCCTGCTCCCATATCCATGCTTACCCCATCTCAACCATCCCACTCCCCCAAGCTCTCCCAATCCTCCCCTTCTCCCTTCT
>LOJH01116079.1:1478-11584 GCA_001685095.1 Ellobius talpinus
TCTCTCTCTCTCTCTCTCTCTCTCTCTCTCTCTCTCTCTCTCGCATGCACGCACGCATGCACACACACATGATTTTAAAAATAAAATATAAAAACTAACCACTTTAAATATTTAAGACAGTATTAAAAATTTAAAAAGATAACCACTATAAATTTTAAGATATATTTATATATTCATTAGAAATCTTTTATTGGCAATAACATTAGCAATGCAGTTTTGTACTTCTTAAAATTAATACAAGGTAATCCTTCAGGTAATGTGAGTTTGAAACTTAGCTAGAGCTGATGGATATATCTTGTTTAGAAGCCGTTAAGAAGTCTTTATAACTTGCATCCTGTAACAGCTGCTACATGCCATACTGCAGCCACAGAGGACAGATACACGCCCCGTGATTAAATGCTTTGCCGTGAAGGTTGTTTTGTTCAGTTGTCTAGATCCTTGAGCCTGAGGAAAACATTCCATATGTAAAAACGAGAACCGTTACCTTAATTTGTTTTCTGCTGCTGTGAGAAATGTCATGACTAAGAGCAACTTAGTTGAAGAAAGAGTGTAATTCACCTCATACTTCTAGACATTTGTCCATTGCTGAAGGAAGTTGGGGTAAGAACTGAAGTAGAAACCATTGAGGAAGCTGCTTACCAGCTCACTCCCTGACTTACTCAGCTTACTTTCTGAGACAGCCTAGCCCCACAGCCTAAGAGATGGTGCCACCCACAATAGGTTGGAGCCTTCCATATCAATCCTCAGTTAGGATAATCTCTCACAGACATGGCTACTGGCCAATCTGCTTCATGAGATTTGCTATTTCCAGTTGACTCCAGGTTATTCCAAATAGAAAATAAAAGCTAAGCAGGACAAAATATTTATTTTCATCAGTAGGAGAGTTAATTTCAGACCTGAAAAGGGTTAGAAGTACCTTTGATACTGACATATCCTTGGGGGATCTGAATGAAGTCCTGGGGTCTTGTACAGCTTCTCACTGAGGGGCCCTTGTAGCCTCCATTGGGGTCAGATGAAGAAGGTCCCCAGGGATTCTAGGCAACTCCTGCCCCTTCAGAGTGGCTGGGCCCTGCACATGGGAGAGCTCTTCTGCAAGTCACTCAGAGCTACATGTAGGCAGCAAGCTCCCAGCTTTAGCCAGGTAAAGTTTCTCACCAGATCCTAGAGCTTGTTCCTCAGTTCCACCGAGGACTTCAGGTAGGGTAGGTAACTCTGCTAAGGACAGTGAAGTGGGGACTGGATCCTGTGCTTCTCCTCAAGGACATCTGTTTCTCCAGAAGCCTCTGCCTACTTAAGCCATTCTGTAACCAAGTTCCTCTCACTCACCTGGATGAGCATATTTATGTCCAGATAGAGGGAATGAACAGCTCCTAGGGGTATGCAGCCTTTGATGCAGGCTCCGCCAGTGTACCAGAGCCAGCTGCTAGTAGGCTTCACTATCATGTAGTCCCTGACAGCAGGGACAGGATGGGTATGCTCACATGGTGATGGACTTTTGAGTCCATGACTCTCCCTTTCACCATCCAAGAGAACTCTATGAATTCAAGATGGAAAGAAGATATTTGTTCTCTTGTTGCCCTGTGAGGATATCTCTGGAAACCCTCCACATATCTTCCCTGCCTCACTGTCCTTGAAAATCTCATGAGTGATGCCTAAATTGTGTCAGGGAAATGTGTACCCTGACTGGACTTTCTAAAGCTGATGGCTCTGTGTCCCAGCACCCAGTCATCCTCTGGACCCAGCCACGTTGGCCTCTGAATCCTCCTCTTCCTTTGCCTCCTCTCTCTGCATCTGCACAAGGACTCCACATATTAAAATTATTTCTCTTCCATGCCTGTGAGTTAGACAAAACAATGAAAAACTGGCTTTTAAATATACCTGTTAGACTGTGTGCCTGTAACGGGGACCAGTTTGCATGTGGTAGCTATGGGTTCCAGTTAACATGAGAAGACAGACATGTTTGAGTGTGATTTATGTAGAAGTGTCTACGCTATTCCTTTTTTGAGATTACATAGCTTATGAAGCCATTACAGGGGCACTTGGGTTAACAGCAAGCCATTCCACAGCTGATTAGCAGCAGAATTAATAGAGACAGTGAACTTTCCCTTGACATGAGGCTTTTCTGCCCCAGTAAGTACTTAAAACGTACAATCTGCCTCTGTGAAACACTAGCATCAGTGCAGGGAGGCAATGCATTCTCCATATCCTCTCAATAATGGGACCACAATGTCACTTCTATCACGAGTAAAGAGCTACCGTCTCTCTCGAGAGTCCCCAGACCAGAGGGAAGCCATAGACTGAAGACCAGGAATGAAGGCAGAGTTTCTGTTACTGTGATTGAAGACCTCTCTCTGGTCAAGGTCACTAGCAATTTTTATTTGCTCTTGTGATTGAAAAGCTGTCAGTCAAAGTGACTAGCAACCCCAGTAGAAACAAGATGTGCTTCCTGACCCTGAAGCTGGTCTTTCTGGAGACCCATCGTCTCTGAGGTACAACTCTGTGTTCCGTGTGTTTCCCATGTTGCCTTCCCACGGGAGACACACTGCCCAGAACACCAGAGCTCTCCAAGCAGGATGCACCTCCCATGATGGAACACATGAATACCCACAGATGACTGCAGAGCTCTGGTTATTACATCCTCAGCTGCAGCCAGTCTAGAGCAGCAGGGCAAGTGCAGGAAACCCAACCACAGCTCAGAACTGAGCAAACACTGCCTACCTGATCTCATAGGGCACAGGTGCACGTTCTGTCTTCCCTGAGCACACAGCTTTCCCCGGAGTCACCTGGGCCTTTTCTTTCCAACATGGAGATTTCTAGTCTTCACCTGCCTCTGAGTCTCTGCAAAGTGCAAGGGAGTGGCCTTGTGGCCAATGGATAACCCCCAGGGATCTATCTGCTTCTGTGCCCCCAGTTGCTTGGATGACTGGTATGTAGTAGCATCATGGCTGGCTTTTTCATAGGTGCTCAGGTCTTTGAACTTGAAAGCTTTTCAACTGAGCCATCTCCTCAGGCACTGGAAACTTGTCTGTTTTCATTACGCTGAATATTCTTTACATATGATACGAGGAAGTCAGGTATGGCGGCACACACAGCAGTTCCACATCAGGAGCCAGAGGCATCGGGTTATGAGTTTGAGTTCAAACTGGGATACAGAATGAGACCTTACCTCAAGTCCAACATCACTCTAGTAAATTATAAAGATAAAGTGATAAACTTAAATGATGCAGAAATTAAAATCAGAAACAGAAAGAGATGAAACTTTAACACTAGTTGAAAGAAGCTGAGGCAACCATGTTAATTTTAGGCAGAAACTTCAGAGCCTGGGAATTTAGAGAGGAGCAGGGACGTGTTCCTCAACAATGAGGTGGTTACTTCTCCAAGAAAGAACAGCGTCTATAATCCTCACACCCGGAGTCAGATTATTAAAGTGTAGGAAGCAACGATTCACAGACAGGAATGGCAAATACAGGTGTTGTGATAGTGACACCTAAAACCTCCACAGGCCTCTCTCAGAAAGCTGTTCATGGGGGCCGGGGAGTAGAATCTAAACTACCCTATTAATTCACTCGCTCTAATTGACTTGTGAAGATTGCCCTGTCTATCAAGCCCAGGGCACACTCTCTTCTCATGCTAAGAGGGACCACAGGAAACTACCTGCTGTGCCATAAAGCTCACCCTATGCAACTTAAAGGAGACACATCCTACAGTGATCATTCTGACAACACAGTGGAATCATTTGGAACGAAATGGCAGTAAAATGGATAGGTATTTCTAATTTTTCAGAAATTTAGAAACACATGCCAAGGAGTAGTCAGCCAATGAAAAGTGAGTTACAGGTTTTGTTGTTGTTGTTGTTTTGTTTCCGTGCACTTTTATTCTTTGTTTCCTTTCCTTTATTTATTTTTTAAGGTTTTTTAAATTTTATTAATTTTTTTCATTTATTTTACATCCCAACCACAGTTTCCCCTCCCTTCTCTCCTCCCATTTCTCCCCTCAAGTCTCCCCTTCCTCTGCTGTTTCTGTTCAAAAAGGAGAAGGCCTCCCACGGCTGTCAACAAAGCATGCATATCAAGTTAAGGTAGGATTAATCTACTCCTTTTTTATTAAGACTGGGCGAGGCAACCCAATACAGGGAATAGGTTACTAAAAGCCATTTTAAGCATTAGGGGCAGGTTCTGATCTGACTTCTGGATTGGATGGACAGGGAGAGTAATGAAAGATATGCCTTGATGGGGGAGCATAAATAGATAGATAGATATAGATAGATAGATGATAGATGATAGATAGATAGATAGATAGATAGATAGATGATAAATAGATAAATGATAAACACATAGACAGACAGACAGACAGATAGATAGCCAGGTAGATAGTAAAGTTTGGTAGGTAGCAATGTGGAAAGGATCTGGGAGTAGTTGATAAACAGAAAAGCTTGATCAAAATACATCGTTTGAAATGCTTAATAAAAAGAAATACATTAAGCAAGTAATTTCTGATTCAAACAAAGTCTTAGGAAAATTTTATTTTAACTAAATCAATGTAAAAATACAAATAACTACTCTGTCACAGGAGTAGAACCGGTTTTAGAAGTTGGTGGCACAAACTGAGAAATGTCCAAAGAAGCAACTCTTTATTTCACCTAAGCAACCAGAGAAACAGAGATGTAAATCTAAAGAAGGAAGAATGGTGGAAATCAAAGCAGCCAAAGCAGAAACCTATCAAACTGAGAACAAGAAAGACTGTCAAGAAAACCTAAGACTTTCCTGAGAAAATCAGTAACATGACTAATTGCAGCAGTTGGAGCCATGAGAAATAGAGAAGTATAAACCTTACGACTGCAGGAAGTACTTATGTAAGTGAGGTCGGTCACCATAGGTCATGAGTCCTGAAGCAACAGGAGCACAGATGAAGATACCGGACCCAGTGGCACAGACTTGAACCCCAGCTTCTCGGGAGCCTAAAGTGCAAGATCCCGAATGTAAGATCTGCTTCGGGTATGGAGTGAGCTTAATACCAGCATGTGCAACTTAGAAAGAACTGTTTCAAAATAAAAAGTAAAAGAGAACTGAAGATGAGCTCAGCAGCAGAGTCTTTGGAGACAATTCTCAATGTCTTTTATTCCATCTTCAGCACTGTATAAAATTAGCAAATAAATAAAACAATTGAGGAATAGGAACTCAGAAATTTGATAATGCAGATGTGGAGACATAATTCCTGGAGAGCTGCAGGACCTGAATAACTGTCTGTGCCCTATTAACAGAAATCCCAGATACAGTAGATCCCTATTAATATCTAGTCAAATTATTAATTAAAAATCTTTGAAAAACAGAAAGCACACTACTGGAATGCTTGCTAAAGGATTCTGCTAAACATGAACAAAAGAACTTCCCCAGTGTCTTCCATGACATCGAGACTTGGAAGTACTTTTCCTTTTAGTCTATGAGAGAAACTTCACTCAACTTCATAAAAAGGAAAATTATGGACCTGTGTCTCTCATGAACAAAGCTGTGGAATTGCCAGTGAAGGTTAACAAACAAAACCCTTAAATGTATAATGAAGACAGTGTGGCTTAAATACGTAAGATTTATTCCAGGTAGGCTGGATTGACATAAGTAAAAATGATTACTATAATCTCTAAAACCAATAGTTTAAAAACATGTACATTGATTTGTATGTGTGTAGGGGGGGACATGTGGTAAATTCGTTATCCATTTAAAATATAACCTCTCAGCATATTATAATTAGGGGAAAGCCTTTTCTATTTGACCATATGCATGAACTTAAATGCCTAGCTTCCTATATATGCTGAGTAGATGATGCTCTCCAACGTAAGGATCAGGGGAAAGACTTGCCTTGCACTGGTCAATTTCCTCATACTGTAGTGAAAGGCTTTACATGGGAGACCTGAAAAGAAAAGAATGTTGATTTGAGCTATAATTTTGGAGATTCAAGGGCACAACTGGGAAACTCCGGGTAGTCACTGCAGTATGGTGGGCGTATATGTCACTGCTAATAGTCAAGTCTGAGGAGGGAGGGGGAGAGAGACAGAGACAGAGAGACAGACACAGAGACAGAGACAGAGAGACAGGGAGAGAGACAGAGAGAGACACACACAGACAGAGAGAGACAGAGACAGAGACAGAAAGAGACAGAGACACAGAGAAGAACGCATGAGGTGTTCCAAACCTTTTCAAGTCATAGCTCCAATGGCCCAAGGACTTCTCATCAGGCACTACCTCTGAAAGTCCCCTGTATCTATCTCACCCAAAATAATGTCAAGGTCATGATTTACAACAGTATAGTTCATTTTACCAAAGGCATGACCAGTGCATTTTTGTATATTGTGCAGTTAGTGAATTCACAGATGACGAAGGAACAGGAAACTGTTTTGATTTGCAGTTTACATGGCTGTTGTCTATATGCTTCAAAAATCATACACACACATGCACACACAGACACACACACACACCCCACACCAAACCTCATATAATTAGAACAAATTTGCAAAGTACATAAATTCAGTTGTTTTCTGTATACCATCATTGAAAAACTAGAATTTAAATTGAAATTAAAAGCAAGGTATTGTGTAAATAAATACATATGCAAGTATAAAGGTATAAGAGTGGGTGTGTGAAAACCTGCAATACATAATGAGAGAAAACAAAGAATTCCTACATTAATAGAGAGCAAACCTGTGGCTATACACAGGAAGACTCAGTATTGCTAAGGTATCAATTCTGCCCAACTCAATTGATTCATAGATTCATTTTCAATGCAGTACCAATAAAGTCCTGGTTAGCTGTTCTGGAAATATTGACAAATTCTACCCAAAGATTGCATGTAATGCAATAAATCAAAAGAGCCGGTACAATACTGAAGGAACATGAAAAAGCTGGATAGCTCAATCATCCCAACGTCTGATATCTAATCTTATTTCAAAGCCTTGGTGTGTGACAGCCTTGCTTTGGGGATAGGACAGAGATATAGACCAATGGGACCCAGGAAGAGTTAAGAAGCACACCCAGAGAGACATGGTAAAATAATATTGAGAGGGCGGTACAATAGAGAAAGGAATGCCTTTTCCACAATATGTTGGAGTAGTTGGATATTTTTATGCAAAGCATGAACCCAGACAGATTTCAGGGTCCAAGAAAACCCAAAATAGAACACAGACTTGCACATCTATGTTACACAACACTTCCAGAGGGGGAAATGAGAACATCTGAGACCTTGGCCATAAATTCTTAGACACAAATGAGAAAAACTACCCATGAAAGAAAAAAATAAGTTAGATTCCATTAAAATTAGAAACTTCTACTCTGGTTATCCCTGGTAGAACAAGTCTTCAATCCCAGCTACCAGAGAGGCAGACCAGGGAGAATGCCAAGTTCAAAGCCAGTTTGGCATGGCAGACTCTCAGAACAAAAGGCAAAAATGAATGGCTATCTAGATCAGTGGCAGGATGCTTGCCAAACCTCTGAGAGACCATATGCCAATCCCCCAGTACTACAATTAATTCATTAATTTAATTTTAACTTCTACTCTGTAAAAGCATTTGTATAAATAAATTGAGTGGAAATAACTGTAAGACACTGTTTGCTGAAGTATTTCTATCTATCAAGCAGATAGAATTTTTGAAGTTCTTGAAAATGAGCATTGTATAGGAACAAAATCTCTCCTGAGAAGGTATATAGATGAAAAGCAGAATATAAGCTTTAGGCGGTGAACTTCAATTTAAAGTGTAGAGTCAGGGCTATGAAATGACTCAGGTAGTAAAGCATTTGCTATATAATCGTGAGGACCTGAGTTTGACCCATGCCAAGAATGTAGGAACCGGACTTGAACCTCAGTGCTACAGGGATAGGGACAGCTGGATCCTTCGAGTGTGCTGGCCAGCCACTCAGGACAGTGGGTGAGCTCCAGGTTTTCCAAGAGATCCTGTCTGAAACAGAAGAAGTGGGAAGAACTACGGAAGAAATCCAAAGTCAAATTCTGACTTCCACACACACAGAGGAACCTGCATCCAAATATACGTATACTTAATAACACACCTATCAGAAAAACTTCTCCACGCAAATAAGGCATGGAAGCCTTGAAAACTTTCATTTGTGGCTTCTAGGGAGTTTTGTAGTATTAGTTACAGAAAGGTAAACATTGGAATTCCAATCCCAATAGCAAGGGCACCTGCACAGTCATGCGTCTGATTTGGAGACTTGCTTTTGCACAGATGCTCACTCGAGGATGTATGCACACTAGACAATTTAAAAACTAATTATCCAAACCTGGCAGAAACAAAAGTTGTGACCTTCAGCAATGCATGAATGACCAATGGGATTCTGGTCAATAAGAGGAATGGAATAACATGCGTCAATGAAAAGGTAAGCCTACGAGCCATGTCAAGGCCTGGGTGATCTTTCAATTAACATGGGCTAGTAAAAGAAAGAAATATAACACATCATTAGTTATCCCAGTTTTCAGGGATGCTGCAGTGGAGGAAAATTTGTGAGTGCCATTCATATTCAGCATAGTGACTCAGTGGTCAAATGCCACAACTGTCTCCTTACAGCTCAGAAGGCAAATGACCACCTTGAAGGTGAAGAATCCCTAAGTGAGGGTGGAAACTGGGTAGCAGAACTATTTCAGACACACGGAGTAGCTCCACTGAAGTGGGCCAGTGAAACCATGCTGATGAGACTCTTCCTAAATGGCTGGGCATCGTCAGATTATGGGTAGCAAACCCTGGCATAAACAATGGATTCTGATTAGCCAGTGTCACCTGAGTGAAGGTGATACCCATAGTGGATGGCCATCCACAAGGCCGAGGTGGAGAGAAAAGGGTTAGACAGCCTATGTGATATTGAATTAGGGATGGAGAAGTCAGCATGAATTCATGCTTAGCTTGATGCATATGGATCACATATGGAAAGAGCTTCAGCAACATGTGTTCAAGGATTTGTACATGCTGTTCCAGATGAACTCGTTCCTCCAGCTCTGGGAGCTGGGAAGCCATACATGTCCAGAAGCAATGGCCACCCCTCACACTGGTTCCTGTTTTCTGGGTCCATGCAATGAAAGGGGTTAGGGCTTCTTGGAGAAATGGCCAACTTATTGTAGCATCATGGCAGGCAATATTCCAAATGAGCCCTGAGTTCTTTGTAGTGCACGAAAATACAGAAGTATGCAATGGACACACATGCTCCCCACCCCGACACACATAAGACAGGGGTAGGTACATCAAAGGGACTCAGAGCTAAGGGGAGAACATCACAACAGCTGGAATGGATTCACTGGAGCAACACACAAAAACGTTTTGGATTGTATCTCAAAGTATGAAAAGAATGTGTATGGTCTCGCAATGATGAACATAATTGATTGTATATATATAAATCAATAGATCTAAGAAAACAGAGTTATCTCCTGTGTAGAAGGATCCCCAAACAGTTCATGGGTCTTCACCACACAGAAACAGAGCTAAGTCTCATTTCTGAGGTCCTGGCTGTCTGAAAAACTTTGTTAACAATGACAGAGCATGAAAAGTAGGGAGTATGGAGAGCAGCGTCACTGTGAGGAATCTAACCAAAGTCATTGAGGAGGGATAGAAATGCCAGCCTAGGTGGGACGTGTGGATAGGTGGGACTGGACAAAGGGAACAGCACGGCCTCTGTAACCACATCACAAGAGCTACCTCAGCCGAGTCAGGTGAAATACACGGGGAACAACAGAAGTGAATGACCAGTGCTCCTCAGAGCCGTGAGAGCATCCAAGACAGGGGATTCTGAGAAACTCACAGTTAAGAGAACACACACGAGGTGTCTCCACTAATTGTGTTGTGGTGTTACAGGATGGGAAAAGACATCGGGGCACCCTTGGAAGGTGTCACACACTAGGATAAGATGTTAACTATAGATGACTTGTAGTGTGGGCATATGGGGACCATCTGTCTTATCATTTTACCCTTTCTGTATGCCTAAGTATAATGTAAATTTAAATATAAATTTGTTCAATTTTTTAGTGATTTTTATTGAGCTCTACATTTTTCTCGGCTCCCCTTGCTGCCTCTCCCCTCCCCTTTAACCCTCCCCCAAGGTCCCCATGCTCCCAATTTA
>LOJH01116236.1:0-10033 GCA_001685095.1 Ellobius talpinus
CCCTTTCCCCACAACCTCTCCAGCATAAGTTGTCATCAGTGTTTTTGATCTTGGGAGACTCTGAATCTTAAATAGAATAATCAAGCAACAATGGAGTTCTTTGTCTTAGCTTGTTCTCTATTGCTGTGGTAAATGCCATGACTAAAAGTAACTTGGAGAGGAAAAGGCTTATTACATTTTGCAGCTTATAGTCCATTATCCAGGAAAGTTGGACAGAAGTCTGGAGGCCGGAGCTAATATAGAGGCCATGGATGAATGGCTTTTTACTAACTTGCTCCTCACGGCTTGCTTATCCTGCTTCCTTACAGTACTCAGGACCACCAGCTGAGGGGTGGCACCGCCACAGAGGATTGGGCCCTCCCACATCATTCATCATGCCTATAGTCCAACCTTATGGAAGCGTTATCTCAATTGAGGTTCCCTCTTCTTAGATGACTCCAGCTTGTGCCACGCTGACAGAAAACTAGCTAGCATAATCTATTTGAAGACTTAGAGGGATCCAAATCTGGTTTTGATTGTTTTTTTCTAAATAAATTTAGTCTCTTGCAACGCTTGAAAGGCGTTCGTTCACTTGAGAGTTCCAAGTGCTGAAGTGACTTCTGTTTGGCAGACCGCCTGGACATTCGGGCAGCCCGGATTCTTCTGGACAATGACCATTATGCTATGGAAAAGTTGAAGAAGAGGGTTCTGGAATACTTGGCTGTCAGACAGCTGAAAAACAACCTGAAGGGCCCAATCCTCTGTTTCGTTGGCCCTCCTGGAGTAGGCAAAACAAGTGTGGGGAGATCGGTGGCCAAGACTCTGGGTCGAGAGTTCCACAGGATCGCACTTGGGGGCGTGTGTGACCAGTCTGACATTCGAGGACACAGGTAAACACTGCTCTCAGCCTCACCTCTGGTTCTGCTTCATGATTTAGCTGACATTTGTGCAGTGGGCTGACTAGTGTAAGCCTCAACTTCTGTACTCTTACTTGAATAGAACTGTAACTTCCTTTGTGATTGGACTTTAGTTGCCTTCATGTTTACTTTGGCCTAGTAGTATTACCTAAGTAATGATAATAACCTTTAGCCTTTGAAAGAGTAACTCCGGTGCTGTTGGCAGTTGTGAGGTGGTGAGTAATCT
Organism: Ellobius talpinus; assembly: GCA_001685095.1. Lineage (NCBI taxonomy): Eukaryota > Metazoa > Chordata > Mammalia > Rodentia > Cricetidae > Ellobius > Ellobius talpinus. Next base: position 1,123 of record LOJH01116236.1, read on the forward strand.
TTGAGAGCAAATTTGCTCTGCCTGCAATCTTTCTTTTCTTCCTGCACTAAGGAGAAAGGTTAGCATATTCAGCACAGCTTACCCTCTATGTTGGACTCATTTTCTGTTAAAAAAATAAAAAGACCATAAGTGTTGACTAAGTTACATTATTATAATCAGGTTTATCTTTCTGTTCTATTATTTGGCTCTGTGATTCTCCCTGCTGTTCTGATTGGAAGAGGCTTTTGGGGAGCCCAGGTTTATACTCTATGGTCAGAGGGCTCCGTAGCGCTGTTGCAAACTGTGAGAGCACACACCTAGAGTGTGTGTGTAAGGGGTGTGTTTGTGCTGCAGTGTACCTCAGCGGTACAGCCTGGCATGAAGAGAATGTAAAACATGGAAATCCTGAACTGCTGGTGAAAGAATACAGTGCATTTTTAGCATCTTATTTTCCCAGTAGTCTTTTTCACAGAGATCACTGACCTTAGCTAACGGTGGGGAAATTGTTTGAAAAACTTCTCTCCGAGAAATAGTTATTTTCTGGGTGGCTCATGCCTGTAATCCTACCATGTGGGAGGTAGAAGCAGAAGGGCCAGGAGATCAAGGCCAGTCATAGCTGTGTACTAAATTTGAGACTAACCTGGGCTACGTAAGACCCTGTTTAAAAAAATACTCTCTTTTATTCATACATGAATAATATACATAAAAGCAAAAGCCTGCAAAAGTTCTAATAAGGAATGAGAGTACACATCAGGCCAGAGAATGGATTCAGGTCATTCTTCCGACAATTTCAAAAGGTTTCTCTTGTTGCCTAGGCTGTCCTGTTCTCACTAGTGCACTAGAGGCTATAGTTCACTTTCATAATAAAATTGCACCCTCAGCAGACCAAATACAGAGTATTTGGGGGTTGAAATCTGATTTTGACTACAAAACTCATGAGGCTTACTCCTTCCCAGTGACTTGATTTGTCCCCTCATTTTAGATGATTTCCTTTCTTAGGGCAGCACAGCACTGTGTCTGGTGGGCTTAGGCAGTGTGAGGGCATTTGTTGCGTACATGGCTTACAGGGAGTTTGTTTCTTCCTCCATGGGTGCTGGTAATTCTGTAATGCACAGTACCTGGCACACAGGTGTGCAAGGTCTCATCACTTCTTACTGGCATTGCTGGATTTCAATCTCTGTTCTGAGTTTTTACTTCAAACCTTAGCTTTGCTATTATTTTAAATGTACATTCTCAGGAGGACGAGTCTAGCATTATAAGCTTCAATATGACTTTTTATAAACTTTAATCTGATTTTAAATTCCATTCAAACCATTTATCCTATTCTCAGTGTTATTATTTATATTGCAGAATTATGAAAAAATCTCTTGCCTAGTAGTGAATATACACTATCATGGGTCTTGTCACTAATTTTTTTGTGTGTGTTTTGAAATAAGGGTCTCCTTACTATATAGTCAAGACTGGTCTTAAACTGAAGATCCTTCTGCCTCTGCCTCCCAAATGGTGATATTGCAGACATGCAGGATCTCATCATTTCTTACTGACATTGTTGAGTTTAAACATATCTCTCTTCTAAAGTTTTGCTTGCAAATAAAATTTGTCATTAATTTTCAAGCGAATATACTTTGTATATTGTATGAATGTATTGAGAGCTAAAGCTATTGAAAATTAAAATTTATGGTCTCCATTGCCTAAAATATATGTAGCTATGAGTTCATTTAGAAATGGGTGGTTTAGACAGAGAATGTGATTGCTGTCCCCTCCTCAAAAAGTTGTTTAGGTTTGGTTGTGAATTCAGTCTGACTTTAATTATATTCTAGGCATGGGTCTTCTGTAGTTTATTGAACAACACAGCAATCCACCCTTGTGCTTTTGGGATAATTGCAAAGTACTAAAAACAAGTGACAACTTTTCCCTGAAAACCTGTTGGGGCTCATGGACAGTGAGTGGGGTCTACTTGCTAAGAAATAGAGACAGTGAGGACCGAGTGTGGGTCCACATCCCACTTATGAACTGAAGGTGACTGGAAGGGGGCAGAAGGAGCAGTCCAGGGTAGAGCATAGCTCTGGGTGTCCCCTGAGAACATGTGACAGTGGAAGCCTTTGGGAAACACCCAGGGTTGGCATTTGAGTGTTTGTCACATGCCCTCTATTGGCACTCCTAGGAAGTTTTGTTCCGCCTTAGCCTCCCAGTGGATGCAGCCTGAGATGGAAGGGAAAAGTTGCTTATGCTGTCTCCCTCCCCTCTCCTTACTCCTGTTTGCTGGGTTCACATGTTTATAGAAAAGGAAGGTGGTCGTAAGTCAGAGATCGATTTTTAAAACAACCAAAGACTGTATTTTTAATAGTTGAAAAATGGTGAGGTGAGATGGAGAAAGGCAAAAAAGGGAGGCTTGACTTACATTTATGTATTAAAATAATGATCTGATGGAAAGGAGCCTGTTGTTTTTCTTCCTGTTATATTTAGTGGCTTAAAGGAAGAATGAAGCAAAGTGTAGCATTAATTCGCTCATGCAGTTTTATCTCTATGCATAGTTTCCTGTCTATAAGCCACAAAATGCCCATTCTTGGTGAGTTTTTGTGTTTAAATAAATGAGTTATCAGAAATAATACAATATGAAACATTTCTGAAAGGATGAAATTTATGAAATTGTGTTTGTATAAATCTGGATTTTTTTGTCTTTCATGTGTGTGTGTGTATGTGTGTGTTGTGCGTTGATGTGTGCTCTCATGTATGCACAATGTGTATGATGAACACATGTGCATATGGAGACCCCAGGATGATGTTAGGATCTTTTTTGATTGCTCTTCTACCTTGTTCTTTGAGGCAGGATCTCCCAATCAGACCTGGAGTACAGCTTACCAGTTCAGCTAGTTTTGTTAGCCAGCTTGCTTCAGCGATCTATCTACCTTCTGAGGCTGGGGTTGCAGACACCACCTGACGTTTACATGGGTCCTCAGGATCTGAACTCTGGTCCTCTTGCTTGCCTAGCAAGTACTTTAACAAAACAACCCAGCCATCTCACATTTCATAAATCTCTTATTTCTTGTTCTTTGATTTATAAAAAGCAAATACTTATTCTTACAATTTATCTCAAATCACTGTTGATACTGATTCTTTGAAATAACTTAGCTTCCTATATGTACAGTTCTGTCGTGGCAAGATATCAATGGCTCAGTTTTAAAATAAGATGAAAAGAAAATCTTGTGACTTCTATGTTGATAAATTTTTATCTGTAGTGAGAAAGATATAAATAAACCATCTATTCCTCTACAAAGCAAAAATAGCTGTATCTGTAAGTTTTTAATCTCATTTTTTACCAAAGTACATTAGACATCCTCTGGAATGCTCATATCCTCCTCTGCACCTGCCTTTGATATAGCTCTTCTAGAAGAAACTTATTTTAAGTGCCCCCTCCCGTTTTTAATACTGTCAACATGGCAAGATGTTCATCATCTAGGAGACAAACATCTGTGTATGTATACAAGAGAGTTTTCCAGTTGGGCTAATTCAGGTAAAAAGCCCCAATCTAAATGTGGGCAACACTATTTGGAATGAATAAAGAGGAGAGAGTAGTCAGACTTGGTGGCACATGTCTTTAATCTCGGCACTTGGGAGGCAGAGACAGGCAGATCTCTGTGAGTTCGAGGTCAGCCTGGTCTACAGAGTGAGTTCCAGGACAACCAGGCCTACACAATGGGACCCTGTCTTAATAAATACATAAATAAAATAAAGAAGAGAAAGCAAATTGAGCATTCATCTCTCTGCTTCTTGACGGCCGATGCAATGTGATAAGCTGCCTCCCATTCCAGCTCATGTGCCTTCCTACCAGTGTGGACTGTCTCTCCCTCAGACTGTAAGCTGAAACAGATCCCCCCTCTCTTTAAGTTGCCTCTTGTCAAGTATCTTGTCATGGTAACAAGAAAAAGAAGTAATGCAGGCCAAGTTTAGGCTTCCTGTGTTAATATATACAGCCAGTTATGATCGTTCTCGTCTCTGTATGAACCATAGGATATTTATTGTGACCTTTTAGTGATTAAATAATGTAGATTTCTGCCACTTCTACCACATCTAAAATATGCAGCATAAATACAGATTGAGTATCCTTTCTGTAAATCTGGAGTGCTCCAAAATATTAAAAAGTTTTTGAGTGCTGACATGATGCCTTAGTGGAAAACTGCATACATAACTCCATGTACAGGTCTCGATCAAAATATAATATAGGTGCTCTCAAGAGATAAGGGATGACTTAGTGGTTAAGAGCATTGACTGCCCTTCCAGAGGACTTGAGTTTTATTCCTAGAACCCACTTATGGCTCACAACTGCCTGTAACTCCAGTTCCAGGGGATCTGATGTCCTCTTCTGGCCTCCATTACATGTATATGGTACACAGACATATGCTGTGGGACAATGGTCTGTATTCTGTCAATTATATTTTAAGTAAACACTGATTGGCCAGTAGCTGGGCAGGAAGTATAGGCGGGACAACCAGGCAGGAAGTAGAGGTGGGACAACGAGAACAGGAGAATTCTGGGAAGAGGAAAGCTGATTCTACAGTCCTGTCCCAGTCACAGAAGAAGCAAGATGTGACTCCCTCACCGAATAAGGTACTGAGCCTCGTGGCTAACACAGGCAAGAATAATGGGCTAATATAAGTTGTACGAGTTAATAAAAAGCCTGAGATACTGGGCCAATCAGTTTATAACTAATGTAGACCTCTGTGTNGGCAGGAAGTAGAGGTGGGACAACGAGAACAGGAGAATTCTGGGAAGAGGAAAGCTGATTCTACAGTCCTGTCCCAGTCACAGAAGAAGCAAGATGTGACTCCCTCACCGAATAAGGTACTGAGCCTCGTGGCTAACACAGGCAAGAATAATGGGCTAATATAAGTTGTACGAGTTAATAAAAAGCCTGAGATACTGGGCCAATCAGTTTATAACTAATGTAGACCTCTGTGTGATTTCTTTGAGACTTAACGACGCAGGGACCAGGCGGGACAAAAACCCAACAACAGACATACAAGCTGTTTATTCATACATATAAAATAATAAAATAAATTTTTAATGTAGGTATTTAAAAATATTGTATAAATTGCCTGTAAGCTATGTGTGTAAGGGCTTTATGTGTAATAATATATATGAAACAAATTAAATTTTGTGTTGGATGGAACAGTCAACCTGTGTGAAAGCAAGCTGTGACCCGTAGGACTTGTGTATCTTACACTTCTTTGTGTTACCTCATGATGTTTGTTTATTTACATAACAGAGCACCAAATGTGGTTTCTGCGTGTTTGGGAATTCATGTAAGATTAAAACCTAATTATATTTTGGAATTCACCCCTTTAGATAAGTCTAAGTTGTTTTTATGAAGATTTAGAAATGACTGCCAGAAGAGTAGCAATCAAATTTGTTTAGACATGATATTTTTATCACTTCAGATGATAGTTTTCTCCTGAAGATCATTGAAGTCTCCTTTAGGTTTACTACTTTTTCATATTTGAAACATAGCTACATATAAATGCACATGGATAGTCAGAGTTCCCAAAACTAATGCTGTTCTTTTCCCTCAACCCCCATTTTCTCAATTAAAACTTTTCATAAGGAAATAGATGCATACTTACCACTGCCACCACAGTATACCATTGATAGAGATGGTGAAAATACTTGTTTTTTTTTCCTTTCATACAAAGACAATCACTATGAACTTTTTTTTTTCTGCTAAACTTTTATTGGGGATGGGGGGTTATTTTGAGACAGAGATTCTCTGTGTAACAGTCCTAGCTGTCCCAGAACTTACAACTTGCTCTTATAGAACAGACTGGCCTCAAACTCACAGAGATCCTCCTGCCTTTGCCTTCCGAGTGCTGGGATTAAAGGCCTGCACGACCACCACCCAGCCAGATTTATTTTTTAAAGTGTGTCTGTGTGTGGGTTTGTTCTTGTGAGTACAGTGTCCACAGAGGCCAAAAGAGGATGTCAGATCTGGAGCTGGAGTTAGAGGTGGTTGTGAGCTGCCTCGTGTTGCTGCAGGGAACCAAACTCAGGCCATAGAAGAGCAAGCAGTGATCTTCCTCAGCCACTGGATCATCTGTCCAGCCCCTCATTGGAGATATGATATGGTGGTAGTGATCATTTTTAAGGCAACAGAATTGTAATATTACCCTTTTGCTTAATATTATAATAAACTTTTATGTATATTATAAATTCTTTTTAAATTTTCTTATTTTCATGTGTATGTGTTTTTCCCATCTGTCCAGCCTTTATATTACAAATTCTTTGTGAACATCATTATAGGGGTGTGAACATCATTATATAGGTGTGTGCCTGTGAATAATAAGAGCTCTTTAAATAAGCAGAACAAACATTAATGATGAGACGTGTCTGTCTTCCTGGTTTTTTATCAGGAATAACAAGTTGGTTGGCCTTTTGCATTATGTTAAATTTGAAGCTGCCTAAGTCTTTGACAACATAATGAGAAAGCTGATAACCACAGGGTGTAGATACATTGTATTGGAATGCTCCTTGTAGCTGTTTATGATGTATATGTTTTTGGGAAAATGAAAAATGCTAATCTTAAAATTTAAACTTTTTATCTATAGAAACAGTTTTAGTTTTGTGTATTTTATACAGTACCTGAGTAGTCCTAATTATTTGAATTACTGTTAGCAATTAAAAGTATGAATCCATGTGTTTTTCTTTAAGTAGTTTAATGGTTTTGCTATATATGTATATATATTCATATATATTCAAATACATTGAATACTTTGAACACATTCATGAAATTTGATTTTTAGCTAATATATAAACACAGAATTTGTAGTGGGGTACTATGAAATGTTTTCACAGAACTCCTGTATTTTGTTACCTTATTTATTGTGGTGCTAGGGCTGGATGCAGGGTTTTCTGTAGGCCAGGCAAGCCCTTTGCCATTGAGGCTTGTCTCCAGACAGAATTCATGTTTTTAAATGAACATGTTTGTTTCAGTTCTTGGCAGTTGTGCTCTGAGACTTGGTTGTAGGAGTGATATTCCATACACACTTACACACTGTGGGGATGCAGCAGGAAGTGATGTTCCTTACACACTTACCCACTCTGGGGACGCAGCAGGAAGTGATTTCCTTACACACTTACACACTGTGGGGATGCAGCAGGAAGTGATGTTCCTTACACACTTACACACTGTGGGGATGCAGCAGGGAGTGATGTTCCTTACACACTGGGAACACAGCTGGAAGTGATGTTCCACACACACCTACACACTGTGGGGTGTAGCAGGGAGCCCAGGCTAGCCTTTGCAGCTTTCACTTATTTCCTGCCTTTGTGGTTTCTGTGAAGGAGGCTTTGGTATATTTAATTTATTGAGAAATGACTACTGTGATTTGGTGAGTTTAGAAAGAATATTTTTATCTTGTGTATTCTCACTATCCAAGTCCATATTCTCCAGGCTTCTTAGAGCAGTGTATTCTGCATCTTCAGTCCGTGAATTACTTGTGCTGCCACCGTGTTTTATCTGATAAAGTCAGTCCTGAATAGAGAAACAAGTGCAGACAAATTAAGCATATGTATAGACACCCGAGTGCTACATTTCTAGGGTAATTTTAAAAAATTACACATTTTCCCTCTAATAACCAGAAGTAGTATTTAATCTTTCCATAAATCATTATTTATCTAACCAGTTCATATTAAATTGGTGCTTTTCTCTGCTCGTGGAAAGAAACTACTTTCCAATGAGCCTCAGCCTCCCACATTATTTAGACTCAGAGTGTCAGTAACTGTGGCAGACTTGGGTGTTGCACGATGTGAAGTCACATAGATCTTTGCAGTGGTGTGTGAGCTTTATAGTGTCATTCAAAGACTTGTCACCTTAGCAGTGTGACTGAATGTTTACTGTTTGATCTGATGGTGACAGTTGTCTTCCTGGCTTAGTTTTAGACTAGTAGGCTGAAGTTCGGAGTTGTCACTTCCAACTGAGGAACAGTAACAATCCTGTGTGTGCCTGGTGCTGTGGAGAAGACATTTTGAGGTTGTTTTCACAAAGCAAAAATTAAAGTCAGACTCAAATTCAGTTGTCTTGGTTTCTACCTTAAGTCATGGTTCCTGACCAAAGTCTCATAGCTTCTTTCCAAGACTTTGTGAGATTGGCATTGGCACTGTTGTCCCCGTTCTATAGGTGAGGAAACTGAACCTTAGGTCAAATAATCTTCCCAAAGGACTACCTTACCAGTGATGGTTTGGAGTACCCGAGTGAGAAGAATGTTAGCCGCTATGTATCAGCCTCTACTGTCAGCAGCCTGCTCGTTATCTCTGGATACAGAGAGGTTACAATATCCAGACTGAACTAGGTCATAAATAAGAATCAGATGTGTTGTAGAGTTGGTCAGTGTTGCTGCCTTGCATTATTGGAAAATTACTGTGGGTGAGGTGTTCAGGAGAGTCTCTGAGGAACTGATAGAAATTCAGCATGGTGGCAGCTCATCTGTAACTCAGGAGGACAAGGCAGAAGAATTACCACCAAGTCAAGGCTACCCCAGGGTACATAGTAAATTGGATACACTGTGAGGCCTTGCCTCCAAACCAAAAATAAGACAGGAAGACTAATCTTTTATATATATATAAATAAATATTTTATGGTTATGACTGTGAAGCTTTTTTTTAAAATTTTTATTTTATGCTCATTGGTGTTTCCCCATGGATATCAGGTCTCCTGGAACTGGAGTTACAGACAGCTGTGAGCTGCCATGTGGGTGCTGGGAATTGAACCCAGGTCCTCTGGAAGAGCAATCAGTGCCCTTAACCACTGAGCCATCTCTCCAGCCCCTAATCTTTCTTTTCAGAGAATTTTTGTTAAATACATAGGCAAGAAAAGTAAGGGAAATGTTTTTATGATTTTTTAAAAATGCTGCAAGATCCCCCGTGGCAGTAGGCAGCAGAA
>LOJH01116441.1:0-11203 GCA_001685095.1 Ellobius talpinus
GCACATATCTTTAATAAACCTATACACGTGGGTTCGTTTGTGTCTCACGGATTATCAGATTATTGGATTATTAGAGGTCCTCCCTGTTTTTTTTTTTTTTAGCACAACCCATTAATGCTGTCACTGTTTCTCAAAGGCAGCTTTGGAGGCATACTCCAAATTTTATTTTAATTTTTTTCATTGCTAGAGATGGAACCTGGGACTTGGCGCTTGTCAGATAATCTGCCTGTCACAATTAATTAAACCGAGAGAGAGAGAGAGAGGGGGGGAGAGAGAGAGAGAGAGATTGGGGTTCAATCTTAAGATCAGAAAAGCAAAGTAACCAAACCACTAGAGAACTCTTACCTCTAGCAAATCTTCAGACTGAAAGAGAGCGAGGTTTTGTCTTATCCCTTTTTATATTCCTCTCTAGTGCTTGGATTAGAGGTGTCACCACTAATGTCTAGACTCTATGACTAACTAGTGTGACTGCTGGGATTAAAGGTGTGTGCAAGCACAGCCTAGCCTGTATGGCTGACTTGTGTGACTGTTTTGCACTGATCTTCAGGCAAGCTTTATTTATTAAAACACAAACAATACACCACTATACTGAGCTACATCTGCACTCCTTGACTTTTAAAATATTGGATTTAAATTTTTTTCAGAACAATATGTTTTTCAAAATTTTGAGGTTTCTTATCCAATTTATGGTCTGTATGACACTGATGTTAATTTATTCTTTTATTTTCAGATAACATAACTTATATAATATTAAAAATTTAAAATTTGTTAAGGTTAAATTTGAAACCCAGTGCTTACAATTATACCACATGCATCTACAAAGAATAGGTACAATGTGTTTTTCAAAAGGACCTATTTTTTCTAAAATTTCATTATGTATATGTCTATGTGAGGATATCCTCACATAGACACATATATATATAAGTTCAGATGCCCAGGGAGACCTCAAAAGAAGGTGTTGGATACCCTGGAATTGGAGTTACATATGGTTGTGAGCTGCCTGAGGTGGGTGCTGGGACCCAAACTTAGGTCTTCTGTAAGAACAGCACATGATCTTAGCCCTGAGCCCTCTCTCCAGCCCCCAGGTCCTTTACTTTTCTGGATAAAGAGTTTAACAGACTTGAATTCTGCCTACTTAGTTGATAGTATTGCTCAGTTCTCTGTTCTTTCTGATTGCTCTATGGAGCCTGAGGAGAGGTTGAGGTTGCCTTGTGTGATCATGCATTTGTTCATTTGTTTGCTATTCTTTGTTTTTCTTCCAGCTTTTGTTTCTGTGGTTTTGAAACTCTGTTGTTGGTCCACTCCCATTTAGGTTTTCCTTTCTTGGTGTATTGATGCTTTTATTATGTGGCAATCCTGCTTTTCACTGTATTTTCTCTTGATAAGTGTTTTAATGATGCACCCTTTTCTATCTTTTTATTTTTAACTTGCTTTGTCTTTCCATTTGTGCCTTGACTATGTGTGCTGAATTGACTTGTGCATCTGGATTTAGGCCTGCACTTTACCGTTTGTATTTTCCTTTACCATCATCCACTGTGTTGTATGAGCTTCTACAGTTCTACCTTATCTATTGTATGTCTCACTATATCTTTAATTATAATTTATGTGTCACTTGCTCAAGCATTTGGAAGTATTTAACTTTTCACAAGCTATATTGGACTTAATACTTTGCCATTTTCACTAGAATAAAATAAATTTGCTATTTTATAGGTGTATTTTACCCCATAAGTTTTGCTTCAGTTGTCCGAGCTATTAATATTCACTGGAAAATTATCAGACAATGTGATTATTTTGTTTTCATCTAGCAAATGTATTTTTTGTTATATTCATTCATTTTGTGTGTGTGTGTGTGTGTGTGTGTGTGCATCGTAGTGGGTATATGGAGTTTAGGAGATAACCTGGGGGATTCAGTTCTTTCCTCATGACAAGTGGGTTCTGGGTACTGAACTTGGATCCCCAAGTTTGGCGCCATTGCCTCTGCTTGCTGAGTCATCTCATAGATCCATCAGACGTACCCTAAAGAGCTCCAGAGAAGCCGTATTTGCTTGTATTTCTATTACGTTTGTTGCCTTTCTTTTGTTTCTGTTAGTTTGATCATATTTTAGTTTAAACAAACTCCCTCTAGGAGGATTTGGAGGGTGGGAAAGGAAGGGGGAACTGTAACTGAATTGCAATCTTAAAAATTAAAAAAAATTAAATGAAAAAGCAAGAAAATTTCTCCACAACATTTTTAGAGCAATATTTTGGTGATGCATTTTCTTGGTTTCCTTTATTTCAGAAAGTGTTTATTCATCATTGTTTTGTTTGTTTGTTTCTCTGTGCGGCCCCAGATGTCCTGGAACTCACTCTGTGGACCAGGCTGGCCTCCTTTCAGAGATCTGCCTGCCTCTGTTGCCTGAGTGCTGGGATTTCAGTAGTTTTGAAGGATGAGTGTTCACTTGAAAACGTTGCAACTGACGTTTGACTTAGAAACTCCTAGACAGCTGGAGTGCTCCCCTTCCTTTTCAAATTCCCATTCTCACTCACCGATGCTTAAAGGTTTTTCCTACATATTTTATTTTCAAAAGTTTGATTGTAGCAATTGGCATAGGCATTTTTGTGCTTATTGTGTTGTTGGGGACTATTGGGTTTCTTTAGTCTATAAATGTACGGTGTTCACTAACATTGGACATTTCTAGACATCCTTTCTTCAGTTGGTATTTATAAACCATTCTTTTTCTTTTCCTTTAAGAGATTTAATTACACAAATATTAAATATTTTGATAATTTCCCTAAGGTCCTCTTTCTTGTCATCTCCATCTTGTTATTAAGTTTATCCAGCAGTTTCCCGCCAACTTTTCTATTTATCACAGATTTTATATTTTCAACAAAGTATTTTATTAGTAGTTGGAATAATATAAGCCTCTAGTCAGGTCACAGGGAAATTATAAATTAGTTTGAAGTAAACTATGTGTTGGCGTAGTTTTGGAAAGTGTCCACACATTTCCTAACACGCTTTTCATTAGGTTCATTTGAACCACTGCTTCCTTCCACAATGCCCAATGTGATTTAATTGTATCAACTGGGATGAAATATGAAGTTGTGTTGGTATTGACATCAGGCCAGCCAAGACAGTAAGCTTCCCTGGGCCTTTCTTTCTTGAGAAACATGCTCTTGTAAATCAGCCGCCATGTTGTGGAGACACATATAGACACAGATGAACAATGTTTGAGTCAGCACTCACAATTGGCACTCTCAATCTCTAGCAGTAATCACCTGACATGTAAGTGTCCAACCTTGAAGTTGTCCAGCCAACGTAGAGTGTCTACAACCTGTTCCAACTGAGCCCTGCTCAAGCTGTTTTCTCTTCTGTGGTGCCATGAATAAACCCAGGGCCTTGTGCATATGCCAGGCTGGAGCTGTGCTACAAAGTGGTAGCTCTTGCCCCTTTAAAATAACGTATTGAGACAGAGTCTCATTACTTGCCTTAAACTCCCCTCACTCCAATTGTGAGGCCTTCAAACCGCAATCCCCCTGCCTCAGCCTCCTGAATAGCTGAAATTAAAGACCTTCACTACCAAGTCCAGCTAAACTGCCAGTATTAGGTCAAGTATAGGTTGCTGCTATATGGCTATATTTTTTGGGTAGTTTGTTATCTAGCAATAGGTAAACAGAATATATTTTGGTATTTGGCACCTGAAGGAGCTTCAGAGAAGTTGTAACAAAACCTCAAAATGTAGTGACTGCTATGGAATTTCAAGAAAAATGCCAATGAAAGTCTGATGTCTTTTTTTGTTTATTTGGGTTTTTTGTTTGTTTGTTTTTGTTTTTTGAGACAGGGTTGCTCTGTGCAGCTTTGGAGCCTGTCCTGGAAATGGCTCTTTAGGTCAGGCTGGCCTCGAACTCACAGAAATCTGTCTGCCTCTGCCTCCTTAGTGCTGGGATTAAAGGTGTGCACCACCACCACCACCTGACAGAAAGTCTGATGTCTTAAAGTGACTGTTTGATAGATACCTGATGGCTCTTGAGGGGCATCAGTGAGGGTGTAAGTTGAGGGAAATGTGGGTGGAAGTTGGAAGAAAAGGGACGCTTGTTATGCAGAGATGGAAGTTTAATGCATACTACCACACTTGACAGTACTGTGCAGAGTGGGAATCTGGACAACAAAATGACAAGCTCCCCAAAGCTTCAGGCTTAGTGCCAGTGTTGCTACTTCACTCTCTTTAGCAACTATAGCCAATATATTTGGCCAGACAATACAGTCAAACACAACGAGAGATGAGAGGAGAATGGAATATAACTGTGGGATAGAAAGCGGCTATGTTGTGCAGAGGTTAAGGGAGCAATCATACAGGTTTGGATTAGATTTGGAGCCTATTTCACAGGAGGTTAGGTCATGCTTTGTACTGTAAAACCAGGCAAGACCCCATGGCTCAGGAGGCCACAGGTCCTAGAGGGATCCCTACTACTATTTATAAGTTCCCTTGTTAAATAGACATGTTGCCAAACTGCCCTTCCGGTAGGTATATTTATACTCACTGATCAGCGATGTCCTCAGTCTTGGCCAGAGAAGCTTCTCTCTGCAGGGGGTGACAGTTAATGCAGAGACTTATAACTGGCCGAAGAGCTGAAGAATAAGGGACTATTGAGTGCTCTGCTTTCAATGGGACATCCACACTAACACCGTCACCTAGGCTCAGGGAGTAGTTGGAAGAGGAGGCAGAAAGAATGTAGGGGTGCTTCTGGACATAGCATGCGCATCACACTCATGAAGTCACTGCAGCCATGCATTGCCACCTGTAAAAGATGACAATCACCATTCCAACAGGTGGCTCTAATGAGACTCAGGTTGCAAAGAGGAGGTAGGACATCAAAGTGGGAAGAGATGGGTTGGGGCGCCTAGGAGGGTGAGTAGTGGGGTAGATATGATCAATATACATTGTTATAAAATTGGCAAATAACATAAAATATTCTAATTCTTAAGTTTCTTTTTTGGAAATAAAGTTATTTCTCAAATATGGTCTAGGAAGCAAATAAAAATAGGTTCCAGAAAAGGACTGACATCAGAGCACTGAGAAAACACAGAGCCAAGGTGTAATGTGCGGCTTTTGTTTCTGTCTCAGAATGACTTCAGGTGGCCCAGCATCAGATACAGAGGTTTCTGGAAGCTTCTCCAAAACATGACTTAAGTTCAATAGAGGGAAAATATTTCCTCACTGCAACCTAATAACAGAAAAGTGCACGAGGTCGCACACAATGCATTTTGAATAGCTTGCTTTAGCCATTCCAGAAAGCATACATAGGTCAAAACATTACATCATGTTGTATGGTATAAATATACAACATTTAATTATTAATTGTGTGTATCTATCTATCTATCTATCTATCTATCTATCTATCTATCTATCTATCNTATCTATCTATCATCTATCTATCTATCATCTATCTATCTATCATCTATCTATGTTATATACATATACAGTTATATAAAATCATATATATATATATATACATTGTTTTTCAAGACAGGGCTTCTCTGTGTAGCCCTGGCTGTCCTGGCACTTGCTCTGTAGACCAGGCTGGCCTTGAACTCATAGAGATCTGCCTGCCTCTGCCTCCCAAGTACTAGGATTAAAGGCATGCACCACCATGCCTGCCAAAATACATCTTTAAAAGTAGAAAAGTGCTGATCATTTTGAGATTGGTAGGTAGAGCTTATGTGAAATCAAATGAGTCCCAGGAAATCCACGAAATAAAGAACATTACACTCCTAGCAGCCTGGACCAAGCCTCTCAGTGACATTGGGACCTCCACTGTTACGTTCTGCCTCTGCCCTGGAGAAGAATGTTCCATCTTCTATGGAACAGAATCAGGTAGCAGGTTCTTTAGTCTCAAATAATTAATCGATCTGAAGCACCCATTTATCTAATCCTTTGGATCCTTTCATCAGTTTGCAGAATACAGTCTGTCATCTCTACTTCAATTAATGAAGCACAATGTCACATCCAAGCATAATGGAGCTGTTGTAGCAACATGGGAAAAGTGGCTCTAAGGCATTAAGATCTGAGGGAGGGTAGTCATGTAAATAAACCATCTCTCAGCCAGGTCATACACTGTTTCTTGAGCTTAGCCCCATTCCAACTCTTCTCGGTATATATATTGGCTCAATCTTGCAAATCTTGTGATTTACTCCAAGAATCAGTCCATATGCATTTACAATGTCGCAGGCTGTTGTGACAGACACGCAGACAGTGAGGAAGTGCAGATCGTGAGGAACCCAGGCATGTGTGGTGAGCATTTCCTCTAACTGTGCTACCACAGGGTCTCCCACCAATAGCCAGTTCTCCTGTCTTCTCCTGCCTCTCTAACAGACGGTAGAGACTATCTCCGCAACACAAAGTGCTTAAAGGAAGCTTGATATTCCAAGTTCTCAGTCTTACCTACACATCTCTCATTCTGGAGGTGTTTTGAGACAGGGTCTCACGCTATTAGCCAGTTTGTACCCCTGTGCATCCACTGAGTGACCTTATAAAAGTCTGGAGAAAGCCTGGAGATAGAAAAGCAGCTATGTCATCCCCTAGGAGAAACACCGCTACCACACATGAAACTGCTTACCATGGCTGAAGTGAGTTCATATGGACTCAACAGTGTGAGCCTTTGGGTACCTCAGTGCCTAACCACTCCTACATTTAATTGAAAGATGTATTAAATTTTGTTTAATGGATGTCATTTATGTTCAGTCAAACTGAGAGGTTATCTGGAAAGCTTTGAGCCCTACATTAAGAATCTGTGGTCTACAAGAGCAGTGGTTCTTTCTAAGCATAGACTTCTAAGTCTTCCTTTCCATCCAAGTGGGTCATGGGACTGAGTGATGGCTTGTAGAAAAAAGTAAAATGGACCACCTCTTACCCTAGCTCTTAAAGTTCTCTGACTCTGCACATCAGCCAAGACAGAATTCAGGAGGAAGATGCTGAACGAGGATAAAGGAAGACACCTGAGTCCTTGAGTCATCCCTTGTGTAAATGAAATGCGAAAGTTATCAAAATCAAAATAGACGCACTCTGTCGACTCTAACAAAATACAAAAAGTAAACAAAGCCCAAAGGTTGTGAAGGAAGGCTTCTTATGTAAAACTGCCTGGTAAGTACTCCCACAAAAGACACAGAAGCCTTACAGCCCGCATTGCGCCATAATGTAGCCACAAAGAGCCACCAGCGTACTTCACATAAAAAGCACTTAGACAAGTACATCTGTTCTACTTGTCTGTTCAGTCCAGGACCAAGGCCACCCATACTCATCACTGTGGCTTAGGGTTGTTCTTTCAAAATAGCTGGTGTAAACTCCCTCAGTTTTGTCTTTGAAAACCTCCTTGAATGTGCCATAGTTTGCTATGTTCTATCTGTCCCAAATAAATATCATTAATTTTTGGAGAATAGTTCTTTGTTTCTGTTTTAGGCTAGAATAAGGAAGGTTATGCTGGTCACTCAACTCTTATAAGGCAGTGTGGCCTGAATAAGAAGTAAGTTCGTTCTGTCTGTCTGTCTGTCTTCTCTGTGCCCTCTCTGTTCTCTCGTGTGTGTGAGGGTGGGGGGGTGCACACTTGTGTGTGTGTGTCCATGGATATTTCCAGTTGTTTTGTTTTAGCGAGTATTAATGCACTGGGCTAAAAAAGTTGGTGTGTAAACTAAATCCAATTCAGACTCTGAAAAAAAATACTTCTTATCATCTTCTGCGAGAATGGACAGAATCAGGCATGTGGTTACTGTTAGCCTTTTAGGGACAAAGAAAGCAGCCAGTTTGAAGCAGCAGCCATTACTTCTAGGTAACCAAGTCCCTTGCTCCTAGTTCATGAACCCTGGCCATGGTTCGTGTGCTTGCTGACCACAACTTAAGGGGGAACCCCTCTCTCCCACAAATCCTCTGATACACAGGAGAGAAGAAACCAGAGGGAAACACTGTCTGCTTTCTCTTTTATTACTAGTGGCCAAGAAAATAAATGGGCTATGATACATATGAATCAATGAAAGACAATCAGATAATAGCTCAGATTTTAGATCAATATAAAGGAGCTCGCCAAATGTTTAATAGTTTGCCTTATCATTAAAAAAAAACAAAACATAAGGATACTATCTCCTCAGTGGCAGAGCCGCTTGCAAAGAAGTAAAAATACTCCCTCTTGTGGTTCTTGGGAAAATAATCCCTGTCCTGAGAACATACTGAGAAAACAGAACGGTTTCAGGATAGCATCAATGGTAATTGCAGTGTCTGGGTTTCTCTCTCACCTGGTTTTCTGGGCCTAAGCGACCTTTCTAAGTTGTGCTGACACAGACCCTCAGGGGAGAGTGAGCTTGCATGGTGACTTCTGGGAGGAGCCAAGATTATCACATGAGCAAAGGACTAATCAACCTGGGCTGCAAAAGGCTGTTTTTAAGTTGTATTTTTTTTTTTAATTCTCCCTGAAGGGTAAAAGGAAAAAGCATTTGTCACCTGCTCTCCTCTTCTTCAGCTGCACCTGGCTCTCCAGGGTAGCCTCCTCTTGCTCCTAGAGATTCTTTGACCCGAGAGAAGCATGTTCGGTCCTCTGAAACATGTCCCTTGCTGTTTTTTTTTTCCCCAGATATGACGTATTTAACCCAATGCTCACGCTTTCCCCTGGCCGTTTGGGACGTCATTTTGCACCTTTGTTTTCCCCAAAGGGTGGCTGACGGCAAGGGCTCGAAATAAGAATCTACTCATTTCTTAGGAGGGAAAATAGGGTGGCACTATAATTAGAAGACGGCTTCGCGAGCGTCTGTGGTGGCTCTGTGTGAGTCTCCGATGTCTGTTCTGACGACTGAGGGGCCTTGCCTTTCTGCTTCCAGTGTTTCACCATTGGACACGTGATCTCCCCTCGCTCTTCCCTCATCAGTGGGCGAATCGCTGTGTCCCCAAATCTGGTTTTCTAGTTAGAATGGTTTGGCCAGAAAGACCTGGTGTAGGCTGCCATCTCAGGGGCCTGCTTGGTTTAAGATCTGTTCCTTTCACATTGTGTCGATGGGGATTTTAATTTCGCCAGCCATAAAATACAGAATTATGAACGCTGGAGGCATTTTACTGAAAAGATTCAACTATTTTATTGAAAACACAATATTCTTAAAAGAGAACACCCGTGACATGTTACTGGGAGCGGAGGGACCGACTGAGGTGCATGAAGATGCACAAAAGGCCATCGCTATATTTTTAGGGGATTATGTTCAAGTAATCAACATAAATGTTGAAGAAATTTTTGCTTAGTCATGTTTTGTTTTTAAAAAGCACTTTCCTTTGGAAACAGTTCTACTCAGGTTATTTTATTTGGATTCAAACGATTCCACCTCTGGTTAATAAATCCGTATACATATGACTCACGATTTTAAGTCTGCCTTGCACCACTCTCTGTGATTTATACGAATTGGTACCCAGCATGATTGCCCTTACTGAATCTCTACATCTCCATCTACTTTGACAGAGCCTTAGCCATCATCATGGCCTCACTTCGAGGGCCCAGGAAGTCCTGTATCAAAATCTCCTACAGGACTAGGTTCACCAAATGCACAAGGGTGATAGTTTCCAAGAAACATTGGAGGGAGGAGCTGGCAATACAGGTTTTGAGCCCTAGGAACTAACCCCTCAGAAGGACAGTTTGAAGAAGCAAGGCCCCTTAAGGGCTGAGTCATCTCTCCAGCTTCTGACTGTTTGAATTTTAAGCAAACTTAGGAAAGGTTAGCCCAGAAAAATAATTTCTGACCCCCAAGTATTTCTATTAACGTCCACGATTTGCTGCTTTTGTACAGAAGGCCGTTTTGCTCTCAGCAGTTACATCTTGAAGCTCACAACTGCCTGTGAAGCCCACTTCTGGTCTCTGTGGGTAGTCCCCCCCCACTTGTACATGCATGCACACTAACTCAGAAGGAGGGCAAACACAATACTTACCACTTCTGTTCCTCCTCACGTTAAAAATTAAAAAACGTGACTTTTTTTACTCCTTTGTTCCATTTGGAGCCTTGTGTTCCCTGATCTTACTGGATTTCCTGCCTTCCCTGACATCACCAAGTGGGTTCTAAACCACGTTGAACTGAATATGATATTGTAAATTAGGGCCCATTATGACTCCATAGCCTGCCAGGCCAAGGAGTAATAAAGAACAAAAGCAATAGAATTTTTGAAATTCATTTTTTTTTCTTATTGACATATATTTATTACACATGGTACTAAGTTACACAAGGCTATTTTCATACATACATATAATGTACTTTTAGCATATTCTACCCCCTGAACCAGTTAATCTCCTCCATTTTACTTCTCCCCCTTGCTGTCAGTCCCCTTGCTTCTCTAGACAATTTTGAAAAGCAGTGGAATTTTAACACAGCCTATAAAAGCACCCCGGATTCCATCTTCCTGGTTGGCCAAGGGAGTAGCCATGGACCTGGAACTAATGCCTCCTTGCTGTAGCTTCCCTGGTAGTGGCGTCCGCTATTTGTAGAGGCAATTTTGTGCATCACTGCTTATCTGGCTTTTAGTTACTCTTAAACAGCCATGATCATTCCAGTCTTCACTCTCCTTTCAAAACAATTTCTTTACTTTGGCGATCAAGACCTTTTAGACCACATGAGTGGCTGCTTTAGTTCCCTGGTCCGCAATAATGATGAAATCAGTCTTTAGGCAAAATTATAGTGTGAATGGCCTGCAAAGCTGCTGTAGCCAATGGGCAAGGGGCCCACAAGTGCATCACAGAATAATTAGGTGAGGATCTCAATTCCTTCTGACTATTATCCATAAGGTGCTGCCATGTGTTTGTCATAGGGACCTTTACATTATAGTGTCTTGTTTCTTTGATGTATATTTATAAAGGTTGAGGACTCTGTGACACAGCACTTTTGGAACATGTGTGAGGCCATGAACTTGATCTCTATTACCATATAAAAACAAACTAATAAAGCAGGAGAGCTGAGAAATCAACAGAGTTAACTGGCAAGGAGAAGGTGACTTTTTTATTAATGGTAGAAGTGCTATGACCGCAGTGTTTTCATAATCAGTCAATGAATTTGCAAAAGAAGTAGAAATTGGCTTTTGTCTGCAAGCTCCCTGGCCAGCAAGGGGCCCTGATTCTGTACCAGAAGACCCATCAGAGGGGTAAGTATGTTCCTGACCCACGGAAACGGAGCACACACATTCCTCAACCCCCTAAACTTCCTGCTCATTCTGCA